>CAHIKZ030002290.1:692500-727500 GCA_903632075.3 Acanthosepion pharaonis | reverse complement strand
AGGGTCAGACCTTGGAGCCGACATTAACAAACACATACAATGTTTAGTATCTTTTCAAACTGTATTGGCAGGTTGTCAGAGACAAAACATTACAAGACTGTGTTACGTGTATCTCCTTAAACTGGTGGGTTACTATCTTTTGAACCAGTTTTGGCAGTTCATCAAATAGCCTATACTACAAGACTACAGCCATTTTGTGCCTTTAATCTTGGGCCTATTTTACAAAGCGATTTAGCAGTTCATCAGCGAAACGTCTACTTAAAGCCAAGATATTTTCTGTGATAAGAAAAATGAGGATATTTGTCGTTGGGCAAAACAAAATACGTTTCTGTAATCTCTGCGAATTGTCATGATTTTATGAAATACATTTCGGTATTCAAAGATTTTCTCCTCCTAGGCTGTTTGTCACCCAAGATTCCAAAGTACAGTATATCCTATTTAGCCTATGAGAAAGCCTATATAACTTTTTTTTTCTAAGGGCGGCTATGTAAAAATGCATGCGGCAAAAAAGGTCCGAATATGAACCCGAATTTTTGTTTTCAGGTTCTGCCTCTATCAGTGTTACCCTACCAGAACAAATACAATGTTATAAATAAAAAATGATTGTTAATGGTCGACATTTGATTGGTGGATTTGTTTTGCAGGCAGAATTTGCAGAAATAATGAAAATGTGAACAAAAAATCAAAATGGCGTTAAACCGTAAAGATAAAGTTCAAATTCCACTAATCAAATTCCACTAAGTTCAAATTCCACTAATATCAAGATATTTTTCTTTTGAGGTATGTAGTATTGTGTGACTTCAACTTGGATGATTCAGGGGAGGTTGTGATAGGTATGAAAACAATAGGATTAATATGCAGCCGAATTATTTCTGCTTATGCACTGTTTATGCTTAACTAGTATTGAAACAATGTATGGTCCGAAAACTTTGATTAAAAAGTAAATAAGCAATATTGCATTTATAAAATAAAGCAAAAATGTTTGCGTAATAATTATAATGTCTTTGTAATGATAAACAATTATTATTATTTTTTTACGTAAGTTTCACCCTGTACAAGGCCCAGTGGGACTCGAAGTGGAGCGTTTCGTTAGAGGGTAGTTTATATGAATAGGAGTGGAAGATAACAGTTAAATTTAGACTTGAACAGTTTAAGATTGCAATGATCGGGGAAACATCCTCTTCGGAGTTTATTCCAGAGGGAAGAATTTTTTTTTTTTGCCGGTGGAATATGGAGAGGAAGTGGTTGATATGCTATGTAGCATGGCGGGTCCTAGCCGTGAAAGAGTTATCAAAAGTAAAATTTCGGATTTATTTGCGTCGTTGGCGACAGGCATTACTGGTGTTATATTTGCTGCTGGATAGTTATGAGTAATATCCACTTGTCCTGATTGAGCGTTTGTATGTAAATAGTTTTCTTGCGTAGTAATTGAGACAAGTTGAGACAAGTAAGATCAGTAAAAAAAAAAAAAGAAGTCCGTTAGCTACATTCTTCCGCAGCGAATGCATGCAAACAACACCAGTAATGACGCGAATGAATCCGAAATTTTACTGTCGATAACTCCAAACTGCAAACTAAGCGAGGGCGCTTACTGCAAATTAACCTTAAATTATTTTCATTTGTACACCCTTATTTCTTAAAAAAATGAGCAGCATTCATATTTATGATCGTTTTTGCAACATTAATTTGAGATATGTAACGATGCAATGGAAATTTCTTCAGATGTTTTATTGCCGGAAGAAGTCGCCATGAGCATATTCAATCATTAAATGAAAGACTAAGATTCATCAAAAATTGAAGATGTGGGGAGGCCGATCACATTCACCCGAGCTGCGAACAGCGGTTCGCTTACATCGGTATTTTTACCGGTCCCATTTCTTTTGTTCAATGAGGAGGCACTACCGCGGGAATTGTTCACTGGAATCGGACACATCTCAATATTCTTTTTCTGGTGAACTCTGTCCGAAGACAAAGACAACACTAAAAGAAAAATGTTAAATGTAACCTCGCAAATGATACTCTCAATATTCAATACGGTTAATAAATCGTTATATTTCAATAAGTATTCATTTTATGTAGAGAAAAAAAATGAAGTTCAGAACATTTGAAGACGAACTACATATGTGTGCGTTTCTACGCCATTTCTGTATGAAAATTATATATATAAATGTGTTTATGATATTTCTGATGGTATGTAATAAAGAAATATTTAATTGGTATTAATGAAACTATTAAATTTTTCCCTTTTGGACATACATTTTGATAATTTAATCATTAAGAAATGATTAGAGTCTGATAAACTTAATTGACAAATTATCGTTTTTACTGCAATTTAACTAAACATTCTGATGATATGACAACATACATAGTGTCTTTTCGTTTTAATGCTGCTTGTTCATAATTTTGTGTTAAATAAACACCAATAATAACCTCGGAAAATTCGTCAAATATTTAATAAGACGTAATGCAAAACAATGGTGGCAAGGTGGAGTAATGGATAGCGGTTCGTATTGAGGATCGGAGAGCAGAGTTCGAATTCCAATCGAGTTCATAGTATTCACTTATATGCTAACCTTTGGGAAAGGTATGTGACTGTTATATACAATCACTTCTCCCCGGTTAAATAACAGGCAAGGATGGGTCATATATCCTTGATTAGTAGGAGGAAAACTCAAAATTATTCTGTTTTTTTTCTCCCATTAAATAACAGGAAAGACTGGATAATATAGCCTTGATTAGAAGGAGAAAAACTCAAGCTACCTGCCTGTAACTTCTGAGAGGAGTTACATCCTCTGTGCAAAAGGAACCAGCATGGCATTCTACTATTCTGTCTTGAATGTTACCATGGACCACATTTTGTGAGATAGAGAGAGGCGGTGAGCACGGTGGCACAAAATGCTCCAACTCAAAGATGATGAATGAATACAATATATTACTATTATATTCGGATATCCTGATAGTATAGCTTTCATTACACACTATTCTCTTGCAAAAAATACTATTTCTCCCGTAAATAGCAGAGTAGACTATGCCTTCTCGCCTTCGTTAGCAGCTAGTCTACGAGAAAGTAGACAGCCAAACCGTGAAGAATTCAAAGAGAGATAGCTCTCCGCCAAGAAGTTCCATCGGTTGATTTGTATTTTTACAGTTTATCAACCCTTTGTAGCTTATTAAAATTCGAAACATATTTCGGATTATAGGAGGTTTAATACATTATCCATGCGATCTCCCATCTAAGTGCCTACCGGGATCAACACGTTTATCGAACAAGAAGCGGGAGGTTTCAGCGTGATCAGACCGTAGTCTTTTTTGATAAAAAGTCATAGCACACATATTAAAGCAAAGGAAATGGTAGAGAGCCGTGAATTCCACCTTCAGAAAGGTCGGGAAATTAGGAAAATATATCGAAACCCCATGATGACATGGCAGATTAATATGTAGAGATAATTGTCACCACAATTAGTTGTTATGGTAAGCCATTTCCTCATAAGGAATTATTTGGCATTCAGTGACCAAGCAGCCAGTACTACTGTTGAATGGAATTCATCAAATTTTTCACCTGAAATAATTTTTCAGGAAAATAAGCTCCCCCAAATCCAGAAAATGTTAGCTTAATTTCCAGGAATAAGGGAAGTTTCCTTTCTAAAATTTTGTTTGAAATAATGTGGAACACCAACATCTAACGTCATTATTTTCTCTTTGATTAATATTTGATACTCATTTAGTTGTTACGACCGTTACGTTATGTCAGCATGTGATACGGTTTTTGCTATATGGTACAGGTCTTTGTTTGTGATTTTGTAGCGCCAGAGGTTTCACACATTTCACACATTCTCAAACATTCAGAGCGGTAAATTTTGTCAATACTGTTTATTATAAAGAGAGTATTTACTTAAATATTTGAATGTATAAAAATAACATATAAAAAGAAAATATATTAAATAATTGTCGGACTTAGTAAAAGTTTAATAAAAAAAAAAACAGATGACCTTAAGGGTCCATTGATTATATTTTATTTCCCCAGGAGTGTAATTTTTCCTGGTTCTTCAGATCACGAAGATGGTTTAAAAATTTATATATTACTCTTCTGATACAAATATTTGGGAGGTAGTTGTAAGTTGATGTAAGGTGACAGAGAGAGAGAGAGAGAGAGAGAGAGGAGGAGGAGGAGGAGGAGGGGGAGACAGATACGATCAAAATTAAAGAGGGCAGGGAGATAGGAATATACTTAAGAGTAAGCCTCGTAGGTTAATGCATATATATATATATATATATATATATATATATATATGTATATATATATAAATAAAAGAAAGAACATAAAGAAAGATATAAAATCCGGTAGTGTTCTTATAGATATTTTATTTTTACAAAATAGTGCTCAATGTAAATTTACAAAGCATTAATATTATAAATTAATTGAGTTAAAATATGTTTTTTTTTTCGCTACACAGTTCCAACCATGTTTCAAAAATAGAATTAAAAAACCCCGAATTTAATTTTGCAATTAAATTTAAAAAAATCGCTTGAAGATGAAATGGAACTAATGCTTTTAATTTAATTGCAAAATTAAATTCAGGGTTTTTAGCTTCTATTTTTGAAACATGGTTGAACTGTGTAGCGAAAAAAAAACATATTTTAAATCAATTAATTTATATTATATATATATATATATATATATATATATAGAGAGAGAGAGAGAGAGTATATGTATATGTGTCTGTGTTTGTGCGTGTGTATGTCTGCCTGTATGTCGGTAAGACACAAAGAGAACAGAAGATAGATAGACAGATTGATAGATTGAGAAAGACAGAGGGAGATATAGTGAAGTCTAATGAGAAATGTAATGGTAATTATATAAGATAATTTAGAAAACTATTTTAATTTTGCCGGTCTGTCATTCGGCATCACAAGTTACATAATTTAATTACACAAGAATATACGTTAAATAAACGTTAGCGAGACATTATGCGGCTGAAGACTTGACTTTTACTTTAACTCTATCGGTAGCAAAAACTCATTTTAACTTAATTTCAATACAGATTTTGTTTTTCCTCCTTTCTGTATTTATTTTCAATATTCACACCTTTTCACTGCCAATTCAGTTTGAATAGCGCGAAAACTAACATAGTGTCGGAATTAAACACCTCATTAATTTCCTAATTGTTCTCTGGGGCACGCTCTCCCTACACTATAAATACTGGGTGATTTCTTGTCTCGTTCTGTTTTTACTTTGTATTTCAGCGGACGCATTTAAAAGATGTGATTTCTAGCTGAGATTTGCGTTTTGCCCACTTGTGGGAAAACGCCATGTATTACACACACACACACCCATATAAATATGTACGAACAAAATACGAACCCATTACGTTCAGCGCAAACACAAATGTTGATGTCTTTGTCTATTGTATATTTGTTTGTTTAATACAAATATTTTTTGTACACACACACACACACACACACACACACACACACACACACACACATATATATATATATATATATATATATATATATGTCGGACTCGTTTATTTTCTTTACATTTCTTTATGGTGGATTCAATCTCTGAGTCCGCCATATTCTTGTAGTGTACTCTCTTCCACCAGGAGTTACACACGTGTTCCTAATCTTACAATACGTTAAACCCACGGTCCTCTATAATATCTCGCTTCTATATATCTTTACTAATACATCATACTAAGAAACAGCAATATTTCGATAGGAACAACGAAGAAAATGTTATGTAGTTATGTACATTCCTTCCTTTAATATAGTAGTGGATGTTGAATAATTTCTCCACAGATGAAGAGGAAACTAGAGGCAACATACATACATACATACATACATATATATATATATATATATATATATATATATATATATATATATATGGTTCTACAGAAGGATACTGAAAATTCCATGTACGGAGCGAGTAAGTAACGAGAAAGTTGTAATGAAAATTGTAACACAATCACTTCTACTCAGAATCAGAAAGAGACGGATGAAATATTTTTGACACAAAGGTGCGGGGGTGTTATATTTTGCTGTATCTCTTCGTAGTAGGAGTCGTAGCACAGTTCTCCGTGGTTCTGAATAGCAACCTAGTTTGCTAAGTATAGTTCTGCCCTATGTTCGGCAGTTGTTCGCTATTTATAATTGTCTATCTAATTTGTATACGGTACTACAGAGGGCTTGGGAAATGTAAAACTCTCAGGGCATATCAAAGAAAAGGCAGAGCTTGCGTGACTAGATGACGTAACGGGGTCTGGAGATCCTTAGCTAAGGGAGAAAAACTGGTAAGGTCAGTAACTGGCAGGAGGTAGTGGAGAGCCATTATTAATCTTGTTCTTCAAGAGACGCAGCACAAGGAAAAAGATTGCGAAAAAAATGAAGTAAAATTTACGAAAAAATAATTTGAATTATGCCAAATGATATTAAATGTCAGTAAATGAAAAATCGATATTGTATTGAAACAGCAATAATGATATCAATGAAACAGACCAAACAATTTGGGGATAATAATAACGAGAAAAAAAAAGTAAATGAAACAATACTAAAAATGATATTAACGTAAGAGCAATAATTGAGAAATAGATATATGAAAATATTAATGAAATGAATCAAGTAATATGGAAATGAATTTAAATGAAATCGATACAAAAATAAGATAAATAAAAATACTTAAATTTTTATTAATAAAAGCCACAAAATCAAACGATTGTGTTAAATATTGCTTTCATATGATATTATATCTAGTCTTAAGTGCAGCATCTTTCCCGGTTAATACTGCCTGAGTGGTAGTCACGGTAATGTAAGCAAATAACATTAAAATGATATTAATTAAAAGCAAGAAGTTATGTTGATATTCGACAAAGAACTAACACATAAAATAGGTAGCGTTGATAGAATTTTAAATTATGTTATAGCATGTGTGTTTATCTCTAATGTATATCGGCTCGGAAGGAGAATTCAGAGAGCCGAGTTCGAATTTCAGCCGAGTTCTTTATATTCACTTACGAACAAGTACCCATGAGCAAAGTATGAATACATCTCTTTTTCCCGCAGCTTTGGTTTGAATAATAGGACAGACTGGGTTCTTCTGCTTTGGTTGGCAACAAGTCTACCGCGTAAAGAATTAGCAACGTGAAAAATATTCCGCTTCGTTGAAAGACACACAGATAGATATAAAGATATTTATCTTATTTTTTTTATATAAGCATATACAAGAGAGTGAGTTTGAAGAAAACTTCTTTTCGGGTGATTAATATATTAATGCCAAAATAACCCCTTCTTGAAACGCTGAACTTTAAATGGTCATTATTAGAAACAACAAATACGTGTTTTCTTTTATGTAACTATAAGTAATACTGTTTATTATGATTAATTAAAAACATATGCTTAATACGCGATCCATTTCTAGGTGGAACAAATCTTACGAGAATGGGTTAAAGAGTTCATTGGCTGACTATGTGAGAAGCTATGCTAGATCTGTGAAATCTTGCGCGCATTAATTCGAAATTAACTAGTGACGAATTCTCTTGAAAATGAGCAACATTTGGCATCGTGATGTCATCAAGGGCTTAAACTATAAGCACATTCATGCTGACATGGTTGCTACATCAGAGGACGAGGCTGTAATTTTATCAACAGTGCAAATGTGGACATCTGAATCTCGGAGGGAAGGAAGAGTCTTTAAGTTGACCCACGGTCTGGACGTCCTACAACTGCCACCACCGAAGAAAAGATAGGTAGTTTTCACCATATGGTGATGAAAGACAGGCGATTGACTATAAATCAAATAGCATATCATGTGAGTGCGTTGAGTCTATTCTACACAATGAACTTGGCATGACGAGGACTTCTGACATTGTTTGACGTACATCAAGCTTGTTTTCTTGAGTTTTTCTAACCTAAGATGATTCTGAGCCGGAGAAAAAGAGATAATCTTTGGATTTGAAACACACCTCCTCACCTGCGAAAAGGATGCAATGGTCGTTTCATCTGCAGGGAAGATGACGAACTCATTTTTTCGTGATGCTAATGGTATTGTGTTTTTGTTATCTTCAAAAGGGTCACAAGATTAATGGAAAGTAATATGTTAACATGCTGAAGCATTTACAAAAGGTTATCAAGACCAAACGACCAGGAAAATTGAGGAAGGGGTCGTGTTTCATCCGGACAATGCTGCAGCTCACAGATCCTTGGTTTCAATGGCTGCATGTGCGTGACAGTGACTTTGAACTGATTGATCACCCTCTCTATTCTGATGGGACTATCATCTGTTCCCCAACATGAAAAAACACTTAGCTGGAAAACCAGCATCACAGTAATGATGACGCCATATCTCCTGTTGATGACTTATTTGACCAACTGGATGAACAGTCTTCTTTGGATGGCCAGATGTCAGTTTACCTTGAAAGAAACAACGCAGCTATTACCAAGATTTAAAAGTAATGCATGCAAGATTTCACAGCTCGGGCATTGCACATTCATACAAATCCTATGGACTTTTCCACCCATCCACGTAACAATATCAGGAAGAAGCAGAGAAATTTTAAAATTACTATCAAATAAAAAAATATTTGGTTGATTTTGTTTGGTGTCATATCAACATAAGTGTGTTATTTAATGCCGCAAGTTAAAGATCTTGAGCACAATTATATGGCTACAACTAAATACATTTTAAACGCAATTATATACTTTAACTACAGATCAGATGTATTGATGATCATTTTACTATAAAATGTATTGCTTCTCATTTTGGTTTAAAACTATGTTTCGTTAATTGTACTATAAATATGTAGTGTTGCAAATTGTTTTATATAAAATATATTGCTGCTATTTTTACTATAAAATTGTGTTTTTAAACTTTCATAGTGTTTTCTTTTTTATTAAATGTTCACTATTTGCACATAGTTGGGACTATAACAAGAATTAGAACCCCATGTCAGAATGGAAGTGGGAACATCAGCAAATAATAGGCGGTTCCTAGCTCCTCAAAACCTTCAATCTCCCGATTAAAGGCCTTGGTGCCAGATGTAGTTTCTCGTCATACACACGATTAAGAAATCATTTTGCAAGTCCGCCGGACAGCTTTTCGACCAACCCTCATTAAAAAGGACCATTGATTATTTTAAAAGTTAAAACAATAACAATGGAAAGTAAATTAATAATAGTAGACGGCTGTCCTGTTTTTTCGCTTATGGGTGTGGGTGGCCACCTGAGTCCCCGGTTTTGATTGGGATTGTTTCAGCGGTGTCAGGATTAGTGTTTCCAGGTCTCTCTGATTTTGAGGGAGGGGTCGGAGTTTGGAGTTTTCCATTGAAGACGATGGAGCTCCTTTCTTCCGTGGAAGTTGTATTTTATTCTTTCTACATACCAGAATATGTTTGCTTTGGACGCACCTCACTAAGACTGGCATGTGGAATTGGACAGCGTGTTTTGTTTACAATCGAGAATGGTCATGCAGCAATATTGACGCTGTAACCGGATTCTGCCATTGATAATCCAATCTTGGTGACACCTTTTTCAAACAAGTGTTTCGATATTCTAAGAATTTCACATACTTCATGTAATATAGCATCAGCTCAAGAAGATTATGAGACTTTATTTGACTAATTCAGCTTTAGCACTGAAAACGTTTATTTTATTATAGTGGATGGTTACAAGCGAGAGCGGAGATGGAATGTGCTTATTTTATTATCACACGTCATTTCGTTTGAAGATTTTTCGATGTTTTTTTTATTTCGAGACGCTTTTCAATCGACTCTTATCACAGACGAATTTCGTTTTGTGAACATTGTAAGTAAAACGATTTCCTTTATTCTCAAAGACTAACCGATATTACTTAAGTCAAAATATTATCTGTCTTTCTCGTTATTTCTTAATAAAGAGACGATAGATCAGGATTAGGTTGAAAACGGTTTAACTCGTATTTCTTGGTAATTTCATTTTATTGTTCTATCTTCAATTTATCAACGACCTTTTTTTTTATAAATTTTGATAGAAAAATATTAGGACGATTTACATCGGCTTTTTTCTTTTCGACACTAATTTTTAACATGTCTTCTCTTCTTCATGCTATATATACTTTATATCGTATGTCTATAGTATAGATTCTTTTTACAATTAATTCCGGTATAGTAAAAACAGAATCAGTGAATAAACTTATACCAAAACTTTACTCTGACTATTTGTGTATTGACGGATATTACAGAGTGCGTTTTATGCCTCCTAGAACTTAAGGGGAGGTAACTGATTATTTATCGGTACAATCGGATCCAGCGATTGGCTAACAATTCCAGTTTTTCTAACGACAGAAATAGGATAAGAAACTCAATCAAGATAAAGAATTCAAAATATATTCCAGGTTTTTTAATTTTCAAGTTGTTACAAAAATTGTGATATATTTAGCAAACTTTTATTCATATATTTTTTCCCATATCTCATTCACTGGTGAAGCTTTCTTCAGGTGTCACTTGAAATCTAAAATGTTTCGTTTTTATTAAAAAGGAAACATTTTAGACTGACAAAAGTT
Source organism: Acanthosepion pharaonis (assembly GCA_903632075.3). NCBI lineage: Eukaryota > Metazoa > Mollusca > Cephalopoda > Sepiida > Sepiidae > Acanthosepion > Acanthosepion pharaonis. The sequence continues at coordinate 716,963 of CAHIKZ030002290.1, read as the reverse complement.
TCCTATTTGTTCATTATCCTATCATTCTGTCGGATTTTGATCAATATTTAATCACAATTCAAAAACTTTTATCCATATAAATTCAGAGAAAAATTTTTCCGTCATTAAACTGTTCTTCCAAGTCTTTGACATCGCAGCATCTTTCACGAAACAAATCTTTCCTGAAGATTTTTTAAAAAATATTCCTTTGTCTATATAATATCATAACATCCTTATTCATTCATCAAACTTTTTTTATGCGAATTTTTTAAAAACATTTCCTTACACATTTCATCTAAATTAATAAATCATGATCTCTATAAAAGGCAGGATGTGTGTGTGTGTGTGTGTGTGTGTTTGTGTGTGTGTAACGAATGCACGGCCGCAATTTTCGACGGATTTGCACCAAAATTTACATGCACATGCTCCAAGTTAGTGGGAAGGCCAAGACCTACTTGGCATTTCCCGACTCCCAACGATAGTGGAAATAATCGATTTTTTCATGTTCCTACAGCAGTTTTCATGTAGTTCGCGGCCATTTTCTACTGGCCAGAGTGAGAGCCTATAGCTGGCTGCCACGAATAGGCAGGAAGATTCTGTTGGCCAGCGTGAGATCCAACAGCTGACTGACATGAATGTTAACTAGCACGCTAGCATGCAAAAAATATCGATAGCTGCATTCGTCACAAGTGGGAAAATTTAAATCTGCATGGCACTTTACTCTAATTGGCTCATTCGCTTGCTTAAACTCAACGTTGATTCTGATTCCGCAAAACTGTGTTGGGTGTGAAAAAGTATTTGTTGTTAACATTCTTTTTTCATTCGGTTTTTCCAGTTACGAGTCCTTTTTTAAAGCTGATCGTTTTGTGTTCATTTTGTTTAGTTCTTTTCTCGTAACAGATTCAATGTTTAGTGTAGAGCTTAGAAAAAATTCGCAGTGTGAGATAGGCAAGAAGTAAAGCATGTAGCAACATCAGCACGGCAAAGGGCACTGCTTTAAAGCAAGGAAGGGCAAAAATATTTTACGTCAAGTGATAGCGGCTGCTGTATGAATCGTAAGATTTTTAAATCAAGCACGGGCAACGCCGGGCCATGATGCTAGTTATAACTATTTCTTTGTTTCAGTTCAATTTTAGATTTTATTCCATGATTTCGTCGAAGTACTTTCCCATATTTTCAAATTTTAAAATAACTGATCGCAAAAGGTTTCTTCTGCTATTTACACTGACATGTTGATATTAATTAATTCCGTAACAACGTTCCGGCTGTTGTGCCCTCAGGCCTTCTTCAGGTGAAATAAGACTGGTGATTATTAACTGATATGCTCTAAGCATTGAGAGTAGAATGAAAACAATCTACACCCTTGGACTGTATGTATAAAGGGTTCGATTCAAAGTTCCAAGAATGTTATGAAAAGTGACACCTGAAGAAAGCCGGAGGATAAAACGCCAGAAACGTTGTTAACAAGAAAGATGGAGGTGCTGTAAAATATTTTTCGGTTCACAGGTAGTTTAAACTTTCAGCACTAGCTTTTACACATACACGCACACACACACAAACAACGCATATAGATAGTTATGAACGTAATTTAGATAGATAGATAGATAGATAGATAGATAGATAGATAGATAGATAGATAGATAGATAGATATCAGTAAGATGAGACGATGAACATACTTAGAGACAAAGAGCTAGATGGCTACGGAGATATGAACATATTTAGATAGATAGATAGATAGATAGATAGATAGATAGATATGAGCAAATTTTGATATATAGGTACATAGATGAAAGGATATGATTAAATTTAGAGAGATATGGTCAAATATAGATAGATAGATAGATAGATAGATAGATAGATAGATAGATAGATAGATATTAGCAAGATGAGAGAGGGAGATATATATGAATATACTTATAGACATATAGCTAGATGGCTACAGAGATATGTACATATTTAGATAGATATGAGACATTTTTTATATATAGGTAAATAGATAAAAGGATATGATTAAATTTAGAGAGATATGGTCAAATCTAGATAGATAGATAGATAGATAGATAGATAGATAGATAGATAGATAGATAGATAGACGGACAGACTGGAATAGATAGATAGATAGTCGGACAGACTGGAATAGATAGATAGATAGATAGATAGATAGATAGATAGATAGATAGATAGATATTAGCAAATTGAGAGAGGGCGATACATATGAACATACTGAGAAAATTGAGATAAGGAAATAGATATAAACAGATTGAGATTTATAGCAAAATAGATATAGAGATAGATGTGAGTAAATTTTGCTAGATTCCTAGATAGATAGCTAATCAGAAGAAGAAATAAAATAAGTGAATGACGAAATGGAAGCAAACATAACGAAATGAATAGGACAACAAAATTGAAATGACAGAAAATATAGCATAATAAGCTAAGAATCAGTAGAAGTGGATAAAACTAGACATAGAAGAATGGTAGACAAATGCGACGAGAACTTTACAAAGCGTACTAAAAATAACAAAATTAAATGGACAACAATGAAGAATGGAAACACTGGACTTAAAGAGGAATATGGTGAAAGGAAACTGTTTAGCGGATATAAAGAAAGAAAACGATAGTTTACGAAACAATGAAAGATAAAAGTCCTGAAAAAAATAATGAAGCATGAAAAGGTGAAAAGAAGACGAAAAGAAGCCTAAAAATGAATAAGTGAAAACAGAAGTCTATTTTCTTCTTGCTCTATTTGCCGTGTCCATTCAGGACGTTGGCGATCATGGCTCGCCACAATTTCCTGTGTTTTGTAGCTTTTTTTTTTGTCTTTTTGTTATCTCACATCAACCCTGATATACCAACCATTCACTCAAATTCGTTAGATTTTCATCTGTTCATCTTGCATTTAACCTGTCCTACGAGTGTGAAATTTTCAAAGCGGTCGTTCATCGACGGCGATAGATAGAGAGATATGAACACATTTAGATAGATAGATAGATAGATAGATAGATAGATAGATAGATAGATAGATAGATAATCTGTCTATACATCTGAGATGAGTTCTGATTACTTATATAATTTACATTATTCGGACTATGGATTAAAACATGTAAAGAACGATGAGGTTTTGGAGAGGATGTAAATGAGGGTGAACCTTATACATAACATCAGGAAGAGGCAGCTACAATTTCTGGGACACGTAATGAGATAGGAGGGCTTGGGGAATCTGATACACACAGGGCGGATAGAGTGAAAGAGAGACAAGGAAAATCAACGCGTTATATACCTAGCGGGCTTAAGCAAGTGGATGACGAAACGGAGTTTAGAAGAAGCAGCAATAGGAAAAAACATATTGAGAACTAAAAGGGATAGGGTGAAGTGGAGAGCCATGATCGCCTATGTCCTCGAGGGTAAAGGCACCGTCGTCATTGACACATTCACTACTTTTCAGTATTCTTCAGGTGATTGGAATTTCGAAACAAAACATTTATTTGGTCAACCAGGGCAGACTGTTCTCGTTCTACATTCCATGCCTCTTCCGGCTGTCTCAGTTATTTCCCTTTAACTAAACTCCCATGTTTTTTGGTTCACCACTGCTATAGCCTGGTATTGAACTCACAATTCTTTGGTTCTAGTTACTGGATCTAACCAGCGCCTTTTATCCACTCGACTATGTGTCCTTGAGGACGTTCTACCCCGGTGGACGAAATAAATTGTTCAGTTCGAAATTCCAATCACCTGAAGAAGGGTGGAGCTTATAAAGGCCGAAACGTTGTGAATATGGCAATAAAGATGAGGACGACATTTCGAATAATGTAAATAATATAATATAGATATGAGCAAATTTAGATAGATATGAGCAAATTTAGATAAATATATATATTAGCAAATTTAGACGAAAAGGAACGAAAACGATGAATAGGTGGAGACAGAAGTCTATTTGTTCTTGTTCTATGTGCTGTGTCCATTCAGGCCGATGGTGAACATGGCTCCCCACAATTTCCTGCGCAGTTTTCATCTGTTCCTAGTGCATTCAAAGTGTCTTACAAGTGTAAAATTTACCAAGCACTTGTTCATTATTGTTGTTGTGGTAAACCCCCCTACAGTAGAATGAACTCTTCATCCTCTCATAAATACTAACTGCGTGAGTCGGTTGAGCGGAGAATTACGCGCAGTCTCTGATTGTGTGCGACTTCTGTCAACTCTCTACTATGGCAGAGAGGAACCCGAACGAAGCTATACCGAAGGGCGGAGTTTCGTCCGGGAAGTTAGACAGATCCCAAACCCGCTTTTGTGGGTTCTAAGGGAATAATTTTGGCCGAGCCTACGGGCTCGGAGAAACCCACTTTAAACTCGGCCTTGTGCCACATACATCCCACGTGGTGGGGTGCTGTTCAATATAGAGACGTCCACGCAGTCTCTGACTGTGTGCTACTTCTATCGAACTCTCTACTTTACCGGTGGTAGACAAACTCTGAACCCGATTATACGGGTTCTAAGGGAATATTTTTGGCCGAGCCTACAGGATCGGAGAACCCACGATAAACCCGGCCTTGTACCACGTACAGCCCTCGGGGTTGGGGTGGGGGCTGTTAAATATAGAGTAGTAGACGCAGTGCTAACTTACCGTTCGGACGTACACTACTCTCTACTTATTACTAACACTCTTGCTTTGTATATATATCTTCAATATAATTGTTCATCCTACTTTCGTTTTCCGTGTCTTTCTTTCTGGACCCTAAACAGGCCATAGCAATTATGTACCTTGAAAATTTCAACTGTTTCCTGATGATAAGTATAAGTTTCTTTTTGTTTCTAAGTTTCCGTCATTTCTCACATGTTCAATCCATTGTAGCCTCAGCATCCTTCAGTAGATTCACGTTATTATTACTTCAAGTCTCTTCTTCACCTATGAGGAGATTGTCTAGCATTCATTGCCATATAGGCAATTGCATAATATTTCAGTATTCTTTTCTCTGTTTCTGTCGAAATCTTCTTGTTTCTTAATACTTTACTCAGCTTTTTAAAGGCATATTTTACAATCACAATGCACCTTCGGATTTCGGTTAGCACTCTCTGTTAAAATACTTCTCGGATATTTTAATTTTTGTATTTATGTGATTTTGTTATCTCCAGTTTGTAACTCGATTTAGTTCTCTAAAATGTGCCTTAAAAATTTCAACTGTCTCCTGATGTTAAATATGAGTTTCTTTTTGTTTCTAAATTTCCGTCGTTTCTCACATGTTCAATCCATGGTAGCCTCAGCCAATCTCCAGTTTCTAACACGATTTTCTTCCCCTAATTTCTATAGGTCTCCCTCGTAGTTTCTTTTCTTTGCCTGATATTAACATTCTCACCTCTGCATATCTAATGAGCTCAAGATTGTCGTACATATAAACACCTCGATACAAAACCCCCATATATATATATATATATATATATATATATATATATATATATATATATATATATATATGTATGTATGTATGTATGTAAGCAAATATATGGATATAGATCCGACAGTATGAAGAAAAATATACGGAAAAAACAAACAAAAATCCTAATATGCAATTATGCTGTTTTAATGTTAATATAATGTCAACGTCGGACGTTTCGGTCTAATAGACCATCTTCAGGACATATTCATAAAACATAATTAACATAGACTATATTCAATTCAACATGAAAAAGACGATGGACATAAGAGCAAGACCAATCCAAACAGATAACTGAAATCTTTTATAAGATCAGCGTTCCGTTTAAATATGATCACGTCGTCGTCACGTGGGCGATGTTGTGAAAACGTATTTTAAAATATTTTCATGATAAAAATCTTAGGCGGATTTATGAAGCAGGCATAATATCTATCTCACGCACGGTGAACACTAGACCTGGCTTCTTTAATATTTCCCCTTTTCAAGCAAGATTAATGCTCGACTAACGTACATATAAGTTTTAGATCAAAATAAAATTCTTTTCGTTTTTCATTCAAAATACTCAAATTTTAGGAATACGTTTTCACAACATTGCCCACGTGACGTGGTATTTCCAGCATTCTTCTGTAGATACACATTTTTGTTGCTTCAAATCCTCTTCTTCCACTGTGAGAAGACAGTCCAGCATTCACAGCCATCTTGGAGGACTGATATTACATAAAAATTCAGTACTTTCCTTCCTTTTCAATGAATCCTTTTTTTTCTTCTGTTTCTTAATACCATGCTTAAGTTTCGAAAGGCATCTTTCTCTATCCCAGTACACCTTCGGATTGTTTTATTATTTTGTATTTATCTTCAGTTCACACTCAAACCATTTCTGTAACGGCTTTTATCAAGGTAAAGCTGAATTTATGATTTAGCAAGATTTATATAATAAAAAAAAGAAAGACTACATTTTATTACTTGTTTCTTAGAGAAGGATTTGCATTTTATTTTTAACAAGTTCTTTCTCGGTTTCTCCATAAATAAGAAATTGTAAAAGTTTGGTTTACAATAAAATCAGATCTTGTCTGGGGAATGTTTGACATGCTATTCCAGACAGGCGGGCGTTCACTTAGAATCAAATCCTTTCCAATTATTTCTGTCTATCTCGCCGACTGTCAAGAAGAAATTAATGAAGAAAAAGACTGACAGACATGAACCTTCAAAATAATCCTACAGGCATTCGTATACCAAAAACTAAGAGCAAAGCGTCTTTGCATATATATATATATATATATATATATATATATATATATATATATATATATATATATATGTGTGTGTGTGTGTGTGTGTGTGTGTGTGTGCATATATATATATATATATATATATATATATATATATATATATATATATATATATATATATATATATACATATATATGTATGTATTAAGTGAAAGAAGTATAACAAAATGGAAAAGTGTTCAGGTGACGAGTTATGTCCTGTAGGACATCATCGGTCTAAAGGACGCGTCACACTAAAAGTTTTATCACATTGTTATGCTTCTTTCTCATAAAATTGTTCTTTATATATATCTATCTATATATATATATATATATATATATATATATATATATATATATATATATATCGTTATACCATATACCGGGTCTAACAGGAAATTCCATCCCACCAAAAAAAAAAAAAAAAAACACTAAACGTATTGAGTTTGTTTTTTACAGGTTTTCAGATGAAACGTTTAGCCATCTTGATATCATTTATTGTAAGAATCACTGGAAAAACCCTTTGAGGTATTCAGCTAGAAAGAAAACAGATTTAAATCGTTTTGCATCAGCCCCACAGAGGTCATCATTACAATTTAGAGCTAAAGATTTCAAATATAAAATATCCATGTCAATCCATAATACGTTTGGCACGTAAGATGTTATGGCTTTCGGCAATGTCACGTTTCAGCTATGACAATCTAAACAGCAACGAAAAAAGACTTGTAAATGAAATAGTACGTAAAACCTGTGAGGCACCTTTTTACTCTAGGACAGAAAGTTAAAAAGTTAGAGGGGGCGAAGATCATCATGACTAAGTTGGAAAATAATCCTGAAATAATGTATATATTTGAACTTTATTTCAATCCTTCATGAGCTTCCGATGCTTAGCTATGATTAATTATTCATGATTTTCTTATTAAGTTTGTAGTGTAATTATGTATTTTTTTATTGCCCAAAAGAGAGTACAATAGTGTTTTAAAAAGCACCGGTTCTCATACAATCAACGAAGTTAAGCAACGTCGAGCCTTGTCAGTACCTAGGGTGATCACTTGGAAATACCTTGTGTTGCAAGCTTGTATGTGCGGGTATTGTAATTGACATCGGCTCAGTTTTGGGAATAAGGAGGTTCGAGTTCCAATTCCAGCCGGCTACGTTATACATGATATTCTCAGAAACCTTCAGTAGAATCACATTTCTGTTGCTTCAAGTCTCCACTTTGTTTCTGAGGTTATTTCCCAGCATTAATAACCGTATACGTGGATGGTTATTACTTAACAGTTCAGTACTCTTTTGTTTGTTTTTAACGAACTAAATTCCAACAATAAGAACATTACTTCGATCTGGGGACGAAAGAGGAGACTATTTCTTCACTAGGGGACGAAATGTATTTTTTTTGTTTTTGTTATTCATTTAAGGAATACACACATACACACGCACACACACACACACACACACATATATATATATATATCAAAGTGTAGAAGAACGAAAAAAGATTACAACGTTCAAAAGATTAATTTAAAAACAGTGCTCAATGAACAAAGTAGGGCCATAAATATTTATTTCTTATGCAGTGTTGCATTAGAACATGCACATATCCACTACAAAATTGTTCATTTTTGTTTCAACGTCAAAAAAAGGAAAACCTTTTACAAAACGTCTCATCAGGAGGGGATGTTAGACATTTTCATGACGGTCGTCCTCGAGTAGAGAATCCAGAGGTTGGCAGTGAATATTTCGGACACAGTAGGAAAGCGTAGTGCAGGTTCGCAGTGGATATCGCACAAAGTAGCAGAGCGTAGTTCTTCCGTCTGTCATGTTCGCCTGAGAAGTTGGCTCTGGTCATTCCGGTAGGTAAAATAAAGATGGCCGCCTTTATAAACGACGGATAGAGTGTTCTGCGGCTTCTGATTGGTTAATCTTCTATTGGTAGACTATAAAGGGAAATAAGTCATTCTGACTCGCTCACTAGTCACAGTATATACACAAAAAACCGTAACAGGGAATCATATATATATATATATATATATATATATATATATATATATATATATATATATATATGTGTGTGTGAGAGTATGTAACACACACACACACACACACACACACACACACACACACACACACACACGTGTGTGTGTGGTGCGCGCGTGTGTGTGTGATTGGTATAAGACTTTTAAAATTTTAAATATTTCAGCTCCAAGCAAGTCAAGAAGAACCACTAAGATATAAGGTATTGCCGAATCAAACAGAGAGGACATTAAAAGAACAATGTCCATGGAGGGAGAAGGGAAAAGGAAGTCGAGAAAGCCTCTAAGATACAAGGTATTACTGAAACCAACAGAAAGGACAATAAAAGAACGGAATTCAAGGAGATAGAATAAGAAGATTAACATTAAGGTCGTTTGTTGTCACGAAAGCAAGAAATTGGAAACAAATTATGCAAGCGAGAAATGGAATTGAAAGACAGTAATTATAATCACATAACTTAGGTTATATGTAGAAAATTCAAAAATAAAATTATGAGACCTAGCCACCAATCTAGTACCGCGCTTAAATTCATGACGTTGACGAACGAAAGAAGAAAGCTCATCAGAACGGGTATCGTGAATATATTTATAGAAAATGCACATGAAAGCTACGTTACGGTTTTTAAGAAGTCTCTGAAGACTAGATTCCATGGCGGGACAGAAGAATCTTCAGGTTCTTCTGTGAATCTTGTCAAGAGTCTCTAGATATGTAGCAGAAGCATCAGAACCACACGCGACAGTAATAGTCAATGCACGAAAGAATGGTAGACTTATAAATGTGCAAGATGGATTCCGACGAAAAATATTGCCAAGCACGACACAGTCAATCGAACCTCCCAGCTTCAAGCCTAACAAATGCTTCACTATAATCGTTCCACTTCGTGTCAGTGGGAAACATGGGACCGAGAAGGGGCACTCTCCTCCAGTTTAGCAATAAGCCATGCGGATGACAGTCAAAAAATGTTTCTCTAAGAGTATTAAAAACAACAGTTTTTTTTTCGCGGCGTTAAAATGGTCAAGAAGAGATTGAAATGTAGCTGCCAATTTGACCTGTTCGAACATATTAAGACAAGAAATAGTTGTATCATTACCATAGATACGAAATCTGGAACTGATTACACCGGGAAGGTCGTTGATGGAAATAAAACAAAAATTAGATCCAAGTATAGAGCTCTGGGAACACTTTTTTTAAGCGTTTCACCCCAAGCAAGGCGTGAAGCCACTAGGACGCAAGAGGTTATAGAAAATTTGGAGCAAGATCAGATAGGAGTGATAGAAGAAAGGATGAGGAGAAGGCTAGTGGATAGATCAAGGCAACTGGAGATGTCGATTGACATTACATTTGAATAGCTGGAGATTATAGCTCTCAGAGAAAGTGGAATAGAGAAGGGAGTTCCACAGGCGAGAGGTGCGAGACATGAAGCTATTAGAGTATAAGATACGGCTACATTTAGGAGTTTCGGCAGTGAAGGGGTGAGAGCGGGATGCCAGCCTCGTAGGGCGCTTGAACTCATGAAGTCTGGGAACCAGCGAATGCAGCTCCTCGGAGCAATTGCCATGAAAGTATTTGTAAAACAGACAGAGAGAGGCGACGGCGCGTCTGTGAGAAAGTGACTGTAGACGAGATGCCAGAGCAGGGCCAATTATATTGCATATCCGTCTCTTGTGTCTATCAAGAACCCCGAGGAAAACAGAAGGGGCTCCAGACCATATATGGCAGCAATACTCCATGCAAGGGCGAATTGTTGATTTGTAGATCTGGAGGACCGATTCCGGGGAGAAAAATTTCCTGGCGCGGCACAGGGAGCCAACTTTCCTTGCGGTGGACGAATCAATTGACTCAATGTATTTGTTCCATCTCAGGTCAGCCGTCAATGTGAGACCGAACAGCCGCAGAGAAGTGCTCTCGAGAAGTTGAACGTCAGACATTCTAATGGGGGTGCAGAAAAGGATCTCTGTGGTGATTAATAGAGAGCAGATTTGTTTTTGAAGCATTAAAGTTGACCAGCCAATTCTTGACCCAGTTCACAACCGATTGGAGGTTCTTTTCGAGCCGCACGGCCAGGTTAGTTTTGTCAGTGACACTACATTTGTTTCCACTTTAATGGTAAATGATCCAGAAGAGTGATGATTGAAGATGGCATTGGAGGATTTACGGGATTTGTTAAGAAAAATTGAATAAAATCAAATTCTGACCAGAAACACCATAAAACTTTGGCTTGAGAACAAGGTCAGAACGTCTTCGAGATGATTAAAGCCACAGTCCAAAGCATCGTCATAATTATCTAAAGATTGAGAGACCCTTTCAGGAATAACTGTTAACATATTAGCCGTTGGCCTAGACAAGCGAAAGACATATTGTTTTTCTGCAAAATGACCTCGTGAGGTGAGATGTTTTGACACGTTCAGAGTTGATGTGAGCCTCTAGTACATTTCCAAATATTGGTAGCTCCAAGGATCAGACGGTTCACCAGAGTTCTTAGAATAATGAAGCCGAGATGCGGATATCCAGCAAACTACCAAACAACAAGTAGGAAGGAATTTATAGTATATTTTTTTATTTACACCGCTTTGACTATAGTTCAGTTAGGGCTCACACACGGAAACCTACCAAGCTCCATCTGGGATATACTTGTAGAAATTACAATATAACAGACTTATCCAGATGTAAAAAAAAACGGCTAAGAATATTGGAAGACCTAATAATAAAAAAAGAAAAAATGGCAACACTCGATAAACCAAAAATGAACACCGTCACACTGTGCTGATCGTGTTTGGAAAATACATTTGACATCAGTCTAGAAACCTATGTTAAAATTTACACATTCAGTTTAAAAAACTTATCCTTGCTTATGGTTTACAGAATAGATGAAATCGCTCGGATATATCGAACGTTTGAACAATTTTTACATACTTTATTTCCAGAAAAGAAAACACTTATACCAACACAAGAACAATTAAATAAAAAGGTTAATCGCAGTAACTTGCCAGTCGCCTTTAATTAAACAAATGTATATATATATATATATATATATATATATATATATATATATATATATGTGTGTGTGTGTGTGTGTGTGTGTGTGTGTGTGTCGTATGTATGCCTGCGTGTGTGTGTGTATATATATATATATATATATATATATATATATATATATATATATATATATATATATATATATATATATATATATATATATATATATATATATTTATTTTCACCCAATAAACACAGAAAGATTCACTCAATGTAAAGGTACATCTGTTGTAGAAGCTGAGGAGAAGGCAGGATATGAATTTCATGATGTTCATGTAGGAAAGGTGACGGTTAGGTTATCTGGAATAACAATTTACATTGTCATATAATAGGTGACTCTTTTGGTGTTGGGCCCCTTCTGATCCGGTGACTTGCTGTAACTCGACCTGGAATATATTCCACAGCCGATCGGGAGACCTTTGGAACGAAGTAGAGTCATGCGGTCTCGAGAGCTGCCTAGAACTGCCGGATATTTGTTGCTTTAGAATCATGCGTGCGAACCGACCTCTTCATCCCATCATATAAATACGCGATAAGCTTTCCTTTCGGGCAATTATCATAGCTTAATTGCAGTACACTGACAAATCTTGACGAAATGGAATACTTCTCTAGTAAGAGTTAAATCTAAGTAAAGCGCTCTAAATGAATCATAAAATGAAAACCTAGAGAAATTTAAGTTTAAATTTGTGAGAAAAGCAACGTAGACGGAAAGTTGGTTTTCTCTCAAATTTTAACTTAAATTTGTCTGCGCATGGCTCTTCTTAGTTTTAGAGTCACTTCCGGTCATTTGTGGAATCGATGTCACATGGTGTTACAGGAAGTCACCTGACCAGAAGAGTGTAACAGCATAAAAGTCACATATTATATAACAATGTAAATTGTTATTGCAGATAATCTAAACGTTATCTATCCTACATAAAATCATGAAACACACACATTGCGTTTTCTTAGGCTTATACAGCACATTTACATTTACCTTCAATAACTGTTTTATCTTTTATTAGGTGAATAAATATATATATATATATATATATATATATATATATATATATATATATATATGATGGGACGTAGTGCAACAGCTCTCTCTATTCAGCCCTTCAAAAAGTGTGGATCGTTTGGCACAAATCAATCCCCTATAATCAAATCACAACGGTTGATATCACGTTGGTGGTTCTTAGGAATTGAGCTGCTTGACCCTCATACATCGAATACGATAGGAGAGTCGAATATATATATATATATATATATATATATATATATATGTGTGTGTGTGTGTGTGTGTGTGTGTGTGTGTGTGTGTCAGCCTTTACGTTTGCGTCTAGCATGAAACAGCCTGTCGCATTTGAGGCTTGACTTCAATGTTCACTTTTATATTTATATTTTCATATGCTCTATCTCTAATATTGAGAACTTTATCCCATAAATATAGCACACCTTAAAACTATACTTCTTTATATATATATATATATATATATATATATATATATATATATATATATATATATATATATATATATATATATATACAAGTTTTATTTAAGATAACAGACAAGATACTGCGATTAAGCTTTTATTTCTTTTTCTTGTTTTCATATAAGTATTTTTTCTGTCCATAAACTCTGTAGCATTATCAAAATCATTATATATATATATATATATATATATATATATATATAAAATAATACGACAAATAATCCGATCTAATGGATGTCAGTAATAAGTTATCATTTTTCTCATATTAATTCCTTAAGGACACATGCCTCAGTGGATAAAGGCGTTGATAGGGCCCAAAGAGTTGTGTTCAATACTTGGTTTAGGGCAGTGGAGAACTTGAAGAGGTGAATTAACAAGAGATAACTGACATCCAGTAGAGATGGCACGTGGAACTAGAACAGTTTACCTCAGTGAGCGAAATAAAGGGTTCCGTCCGACATTACAACCACTTTAAAAGACCGGAGCGTACAACGGCCGAAACGCTGTGATAAATATGGCAACAAAGATGAGGACAATAGTTTGAATAGAAAGACGGAATTTGACGATTGACGTTACATTTCAGATTTTATAGATCGTAGCTAACAAGGAAACAAAAACCGGGACAGAGTTTAACAATCGAAAAATGCTAATAAAAAGTTTCGGTCTCATCAAGCAATGATAAAGATCAGTTCTTTTTGTATAAATGCATTCGAAATTAGAGAGTGTGAGTGGCTTAGTGTAAAACCTTTCAGCACTTGTTAAAAACAAAAACAAAAAGAATTTCACGCCCAGATATTGCTTACATTTGTAACATCTTTTCATGTGTTGCATCATGTGACGGGACTCAAAAAAGGCAAATGCCTCAATGAACACTAGTGAAAATTAAATAAAATTTTTACTGTACCGCAAACTGCAAGAGACATCCAAAATTGTACTTCTTCTTCTTCTTCTTCTTCTTCTTCTTATTATTATTATTATTGTTATGAAGTGGTTTCACAGTGGAGGCTTGTATTTGTACTAAGTCGCTCCTAAAATATGTTCGACGTACAAAACGTTAGGAACTTAATATAATAGGTAATGACGCAGAGAAATCTAGTTGTGGTCGCTGATACTTTAGTATCCGACTAACGGTCGTCCGGCATCGACTGACTGACCAACACACTGCGCGACTTAGCGACTATATTTAGTCACCCCCATCACGAGGGCATCATGTGGCACAAGGCTGGTTTAACGTGGGATCTCCGAGCCCGTGGGCCCGGCCAAAAATATGCCCATTGAACCCGTATAAACGGGTTCAGGGTCGGTTTACCTCCCCGAAAGAGAATCCGCCCTTCGGCGTAGCCTCGTTCGGTTTTCTCCCCGCCCGAAGGCTGAGAGTTCAACTGGTCAGCCGATCGTCCGACTTCAGAGTGAACTCAGACCGAACCACTGAGCGACTCAGCGACTGACTTGTTACTCTTACTACTCCTACTTATTATAGGTGGGAGAGTCTATCAACTATAGAATAGGTGTGTTCCACTATAACAATTATTCTATTTCCCGTGTCCCTTTCAGGATGTAAGCGATCATGTTTCTCTATAATTTCCTCTACTTTGTAGCTCTTATTAATGTTTGTTTTTTCGTTATCATTTCCACTCCCTGTTCTCTCACCCTTTTATACAAAGCTCGTTAGGTACGTTACTTGTCGCTTTCTTCTGTTCCCCTTCTCTTCAATATGTCCTGTGAGTGCCAGATTCTCCAGACCCACTTTTCTCATTATGTCGTAGAAATATCGACTTCTTCTTTCTGATTTTAACTATACGTGCTATTTTTTCCCAACTCAGCATCCTTCTCTAAACCACATATCTGCTTCTTCAAGTCCTTTCTTCATCTATGTCCAACCACCATATTATTATTAGAATCCGTTGATCTCAACACCGAAAAAAAAATCTGATATTGCATAAGCGTCAAGTAACTTTTCTTTGTATCTAATATAAATTTCCTTTTTCCTAATATTTGTTTCCCGTTTGGAAAAGCCACATCTGCGTTGCCTTTATTTGAAGATCAGTCAAGCCTTGGGGTTACTCATAATCGAATAGCAGCGACCAACTGTCTATGTAGGTATTAAATATTTCTTCGGTTAGTAAAAACTTCCTTGAATTAAAAACGATAAAAAAACACTATCGAAATTTAAAAAAAAAACAGCGTTTATAAATAAGCAGATGAAGATGATAAATCTAAACAAACCATCAAATTTAGAAGAATAAATAAAATGACTTTATGAATTCTGAAAAAAAAAAAAAAAAAAAAAAAAAAAAAAAAGAAATCAGAAATAAAAAAGAGAAAGAAAGAAAGCGAATAAAAAAACAACAAAAAAACAAAAAAAAACAAACAGAAGCCGGAATAAAAAAAAGAAATAAAAAAGGAAGAAAGAGAAAACGAAACACAGATTGGATAAAAACATTCGTTATTAACGATTTATTAAATTCGATTTACTTGTCTCAGTTACTTTTCCCAATTTATCAGCCGATTTAATCTCCGGCCATTCTCAGCTGACTACCGCAGAAGCTTGCATTTCGAGAATGTTTAACGATATATTCTTACTCTACCTACGGAAAAATATACGGTTCACTTTTTTTTTTTTTACATTTGCTGAGAAGTTATATCCACATAAATCCAAAGAAACTGGCAAAAAAATGTCAATATATAGTAGTAACAATTTCCATTTTCCCTAGAAATTTCAATAAAAATAAAAATCGCGTAATGACTGAATAAAAGAAATATCAAAGATACGAAAACACAATAAAAAAATAAATGAAAGAAAATGCAGAAAGTTTTGAAGAAAGAAAATGAAAAAAAAATAAAAATAAATAAATAAAAAAGAAACGAAAAAATGTGAGAGAAAGAAAAAGTAAAGAAAAGTGTTCGCAGAGAATTCTGAGGAAAAAAAGAGAGGGAGAGAGAGAAAAAAAAAAGAATATCGAATCCATGTACTAGACACTTGCCGGAATAACACAAAATGTCTTTCATTGGAGACATTGATATTGGCAATTGTGACGCAGACAGTGACGACGGAGTCTTCATCTGCACGAGATGAAAATGTCACCCAGTGGGCGGCCGGGCTAATACAAAGAAGATATGACAAATATAATGCAATAACACCGCGGGAATGCAGGGACGACGAAATTAAAAGTTAGTAATGGCGGATTGCAGTCTGTCAGAAGAGGAGTACGAGTAGCAACACCAGCAGCAAAAGATAATCATGCGAAACAGGATGCTAATTATATTCGCAAGAACGCCAGTTACAATAATTAAAATAGATAATGCCTGTTGTGCACCAAAAGGAAAATGACAATGCGTTCAACGAAAAAGAAATAATAACGAGAATAATAGAATTATTATTACTATTACTATTATTATTATCATCATTCTTCTTCTTCTTCTTCTTCTTCTTCTTATTATTATTATTATTATTATTATTATTATTTTTATTATTATTATTATTGTTGTTGTTTTTGTTGTTGTTGTTTTTGTTGCTGTTGTTTTTTTAGCAGTAACCGCAAAGATTTCATGGTTTTCCTATTTGGGTTATCAGGAGAATCATAATTCGTAATTTAATGATTGAATTATCGGCTTATGGATCCCCCCGACTATGAATTAGCCGTGGAAATTTCCGCTGTTGCATTGTTAAATATTGGAGCTCAACAAATTTAACATAATATTGCAATAGCAATCATAAATGTGAATGTTAGTCGTCATTGAAAGGCGTAAGAGGGTACAAATGAACAGATTTAAAAAAAAATTGACACTGGAGTAGAAATATAAAAACAAAAGAAATGATCACAAATTTCACTGACGCAGACGGTAAACGCAAGAGAGTATTATCGTATCTTTCATATTATGTATGCTTTCTTTATCTTAGTTGGTTGTTTTTGTTTAGCGGCACGGTATCTATTTGGTGAATATTTTACTCTGTTACTGTCTTATAGTTGATTTTGCATTTGATTTACTCTTCTTTCTATTCTTCATTTTATTATGTTTATTGAGAATTTTGTCAATTCCTCTTAAAAATCCTCGGTTATATTACAATTATGAAATTTGTTATTTAATTCATTATTATTATTATTATTATTATTATTACTACTACTAGTAGTAGTAGTACGTAAACTGCATCTATAGGATGCATTGGACAACAACATCAGTGATGTTTCTAACCGAGGTTCATTAGTGATTTCAGGTTTTTCAACATCATACCTCATCTCCGCAGTGACCCAGCAGATAGTGATTAGGCGTTTACTTATTTACCTATTATTTTCTCCATCTTCCCAATCACGCAATACGATTCTTCTTGGCAATTTATAGCACAATCCAGGATAACTTCCGGTTCAATGTACGCTCTTCCATAAAAATGCAAGGAAACGCAAACACTGCCACGCGCTCTGCTTGAAGTGATAGGTAACGATTTGTTTCCTTCACGGATATATATATATATATATATATATATATATATATCTGTTACAATGAATCATGGATACAAAAAGTAGATTAGTAAAGTTAATGATATAAAATGGCGAAATCCCATCGCTAACAAAATTTTAAAGGTGCATCAACCTACAAATCACTCGATGAATGTTATGATCCTTGTTTTTGAAAATTATGTCTGGTATTAAGTCTTTCTTTAATACGCAAGTACTTTTGACTGGACATTTATTAATCTTCAGGCATGGAAATTATTTTGGTTTTGGTAAAATTAAGGTAGCATCCGAGATGAAAAATATAATACGAATCGAAATATTTTTTTTAAATGTCTTATTGTATGATTGATTCATTGTAATATAAATTGAACTGCACCACATATTTCATATATATATATATATATATATATATATATATATATATATATATATATATATATATATATATATGTGTGTGTGTGTGTGCTCGACTCTCACGTCGAATTCGGCGTATTTGGGTTAAGCAGATCAATTCCAAGGAACTGACAACCCGACAAAAGCACATGTGATTTGATTATAGTGGTGAAGGTTTCGTGCAGAACCATCCACACTTTTTGAAGGGCCGAATACAGAGACTTGGTGCACTACGTGGCACAAGGTCCCCAAACGACCCTCAGCAGGTTTTGAATTCAGAGTTGTCCTTCTCAAGACCAGTTGCCATCCAATGCTATAGAACCCAGTTTTGTCCTGCTATTTACCCACTGCTGGAAGGAGAAGAGGATTAATACCTTCCCCAAGTGTATTAGCACGTAAGTGAATGTAATGGATTCGACTGAATTCATACTCAATCTCCGATTCCTCAATCCAAGCTGTTATCCCTTATACACCGTGCCTCCATTATATATATATATATATATATACACACACACACACACACACACACACACACACACACATATATATATATATATATATATATATATATATATATATATATATATATATATATATATATAGAAAACGCATACGATTCACATTATACTTACAACTATCCCATTTCCATTCATGTTAATCATTATTATTAGAAGTAGTATTATTAAATTAACATTCCCCACCCCACGTTGGCAAGAAATCCACCGCAAGAATAACCTTTCCAAAACAGAAACTATAGTCTGGAATTGGAATGAAAGCATTGATGGTACCTACCCCGAATCCATCAAAAAATTTCTGGATAATTAATAAATTATAAGCACTTCAAATAACTGATTGTATGGATAAGAAATTAACAAATTTAGTATAGAAGATATGGAAATAAGAACATAGAATAGGCTGCCCTAGGAATAGATTACAAAAATGGATACAAAACCAAGACATTAAGCAGGATAGCTATCAATGTAGGTATTATTACGCAAACTGAGCGTGTCTACATAAATAGTTCTTGTGAGCAGTAATTGAGACAAATTTAGACAAGAAAAATTAGTTCCGCACTTAGCTTTCCGTAGTCTTCCGCGTTTACCTTTCCGCAGCGAATGTATGCAAACAACGCCAGTAATGACTGCCGCCAACGACGCAAATGAATCCGAACTTTTACTGTCGATAACTCCAAAACGGTATAATTTATCATATTTATCAAGCCAGATACGAATGGAGCATGTACAATTACACATAAATGTAAGCATTTTGGAAATTTTTAATGCCGGCTGAGCGCGGGTGTACACTGCAAATTAACCGTAACAGCTCCTAAACCGGAAAACTTAGTTTCATGAAACATAATTTTAGGAAAAAATTTGATTAAAATAAAACGGATAGTAGTACTGGCTGCTTAGTCAATGAATGCCGAATAAATCTTTGTAAGTAAACGACTAATTACTATTATTATGCGCACGTGGCCGAGTGGTTAGAACGTTCGCACTCTGATCATGAGACCCCGGTTCGAATTTCATAATGGTCGATTTGACAGGAAGGAGACGTCCTGGTGTTATCGGACTGGAGGGGTCGATCCCAGCGTGCGGCATCTCTGGAAAATGACCTAAGCCATGTGAGTAAAATTGGGTAGACGGAACCCTTTGGGAGGCTGACGATAGAAGTGCTAGCATAGTGACCGAGTGCTTGAGCGTGCTGGGCTTGTTCAAATTGTTGATCACGCTAGATAACACGCTCTTTACCTGAAACTGTAACTAAGGTTTGCTCAGCATAGTTGCAGTATAAACCACAGGTGAGCTCTGTGGGTCGTCAATAAACAAAAATGCGCCTGAGAAACCGTCTGCAATAGGGATTGGCTTGTCGACGGGTATGCTCGAATACGAGTGACCAGCTATACTATTATTATTAGAGAGTGAGAGAGCAGCACCCCCCCACAAAAAATGAGCCTGGGTACAAAGAAACTAAGCCCAGTAAATCTGTTGTGAGACGCAAGGTTTTAGGGATATACCGGACTCATATATCACAGCAATACGGTGAAAACTTCCGATAAATGTAGTACATGACGTTGCAGATGAGATTGAGTAATCCAGGCTGCTAAGACTATATTCTATTGAGATCGCTTCCAAATATTCAGGAGTGGCTCAAAAATTAAAAAAAAAAACATTAGTCTCGACACATCAAAATTCCTGCTCATAAACCGACATGCATATTGCATCAGACCCTAGGAGACAAGAACAACTGCTTAAGATCATGTAATCGACCAGTGAATATGTGTTATTGGGGGGAATATTTACTCTCACTCAGGAGTTGGCAATCTGCGTCACACGTGCCACATAAGCCCCGCCAAACAGTATTAAATGGCACAAAACCGCAAAAGACATCACGAAGAACTAACCAATAACTACTACAACGCAAAGAAGATATTTAACTCTTCCAAAACTGCTCACTCGTTGGACTCCCATTAATAATAAAAACTTTAAAAAAAATCTTTTAAAAATAGTTTATTTCTATTAATTTGGTTTACATATTACTGTATATATTACTATATAAAACATATTTTAGAACAGTTCTATTGACCTTGACTTGTATAGAAATACATATGCTGTTGGCACACTGAATTATTTGCAGGATTACAGCCATTTCACACTAAAACTCTTTTCTCTCTTCCATAATTATGGGTTATGCTAGCTGTATATGATCTGGCTCTCCTGCTATATATTTAGATATTGTTGATAAAATTCAAAGATTCTGCAATGTTATTGGTTCTGACTGGCATCCCAACATCAGGCATGTTCCCACCGCTGTTATGTCGCTTCCTTGTGCATTTTCTATGAATTCTTTCATGGTGATTGTTCTGATGAACTTTTCTCTTTGGTACCTAGACCAGGGATCTGCCACCTACAGCAAGCGTGCCACACGTGGCACGCTAAGCAATATTCAATGGCACGCAGCCGCAAATGACACCACAAAGTCCGAACCAATAACTACTACAACGCAAAGAATATATTTAGCTGTTTCAATTTTAATATATACTAAAGTATATATACTAAATATTACTATATAATATATATTGTAGAACAGGTATATTTACTTTGACTTGTTTAAAAATACGTATACTGTTAGCTCACAGAATGATTTTAAAATCCTAAGTCGAGTCAGCAAAAGGTTGCCGACGCCAATTCTAACCCATCTTAATTATTTACAGATTTACAGACATATCACACTAAAACACCGGTTCTTGTACGGCCACCGGAGTTAAGCGACGTCAAACCCAGTCAGTAATCACCTGCACAACCGCTTGTGAATACCAGGTGATGTAAGTTTGGGTATGCGGATGGTGCTATGTATAACGACTCGAAATTAGAAATCGGGTTCGTCATATTCACTTACACGTAAATACCCCTGGAAAAAGGTAAGAATTCATCACTTTTCCCTCAAGTTATGGGGGGATTTACTACTATCGGTTTATCATTAGTCTCTCAAAAATATCCATACAATCTAAAAAATATTTTCTGGCTTTAAATAAACAGCAAAATCAAATCTATCAATTATGTCCAGCCTCTTTCCCAGCGGTGCGACATCGCAAGCCTGTCTTCACTACACCTATGAGAAATGTTCAAACAATCTTGATTCCACCAGTTTATATATATATATATATATATATATATATATATATATATATATATATATATATATATATATATATATTGCGTGCCAAATTATTATCGAGATAATTTTTTTCTGATATTTCAAAACCGTCCAATCAAAACTTTCACACAATGTTGGCAACACTGATCTGCGTAATCACTGAAATTTTCGTACTGATCTGCGCACTGTAAACTAACTGGCGCCATATTTGTTATCAGCACCGTGATTTGAACGTGCCAAATTATTAGAAAGGTTTAGTCAAATTCCCAGAATTGAGCAAACAAAACTTTTATTAATGTTGCACGTGAATGTTTATGATCAAAAGAAGCTAATAAATAAGATAATCAAACAAATAATAACAGATACAAACGAAGGCACAGTTTTAAACAAATTAATAGGGAATGTGTTTTCCCTGTTTTGAAATTACTTGAAAAAGTCGACGATCCAGAGAATTTGTTAATTGTAGTATGTCATCTGCTGTAATGCCGCGAGATATGTCAAGAATTGCTTCCCATAACTCAGCGTTGCTCCTGAATTGTCCGTTGGCGTACAGTCTTCGCTTTATGATGCTCCAATAGTTTTCGATTGGGTTCAAATCCGGAGAATTTGCTGGCCACTTCATTGTTCGAGGTCCATCGAAGCCTAACTGTTTCAAATATTCAGTAGTCTTGTGAGCAGCATGTGAGGGAGCATTATCTTGCATAAAAACAATGGCCCTTCTGAAGGCAACTCTTTGCCTTTTCATCCACGGTTCAAGATGCTCCTTCATAAATGCTATGTATGCATCAGCAGTCATTTTGACACAATCTGGTACTCTCCATGGGACCACTAATGTGTTTCCAATAATACCACCCCCAGATCATTATGCCTCCACCGCCTTGTTGGCGTCTCAAATGCTGATGGCGATTCTGTCCATTCATTACCCAGCCTTTGCACCATCTATCTGGCCCATCAAGTGTTGTTCGAGTTTCGTATGTGAACAAAACTTTAGAGAATTCAATCTTCATATTGTCCTCAGCCCATTTCAATCGATTTTGAATGTGATTTCTCGTCAACAGAGGCTTCGATACAGGTTTGACTGTTGTTGCTATTTCCCTCAGATACCGACACCGAGTACTTTTAGACACAGTAGGATCTCCAATACGACTGAAAAGCTCTTGACTGGTAAGTCCAGGGTTCTTCGTGGCCTCTCGTTTAAGTCGTGACATGAGACGACGTGAAATAACCCTCGGCTTGCCTGTATATGCCCTTTTGCGTACTTGTGTAGGGTCGGCGGTGAATTTTTCACTGTTTGATGACACTTCCCTATCATTTTAAAAATTTCTAGGGTAGATTTACTTTTTGCGAGTTCTGAGGTAATAGCTTTCTTTTCAGCATCACTTAAACTGCTTTTTTGGCCCATCTTTTCACTAAATTCTTATACTTTTCTAATAATTTGGCACACTCAAATCACGATGCTGATAACAAATATGACACCAGTTTGTTTAAATTGCGCAGATCAGTACGAAAATTTTAGCGATGGCGCAGTTCCGTGTTGCCAAAACTGTGAGAAAGTTTTGTGTGAATTGATTGAACGGTTTTTGAAATATTAGAAAAAAGTTATCTCGATAATAATTTGGCGCGCAGTGTATATATATATATATATATATATATATATATAGAGAGAGAGAGAGAGATAGATAGATAGATAGATAGATAGATAGATAGATAGATAGATATAAGCGAGAAGGTGATTCAACGAGTTGTAATGGTTAACAAACTTATCTCGCTAGATCAATTACGATTGAGTGCACCATATTTGCCACTTTGCGCAATATCTGAGCTGCGCTTATTTTGGAGATAACTTCAACGTGGTGTAAGATGCATTAATTATGACCGAGTTTCATCCTCTGTAAGTGCTCCATACATTAGGCCTTCTGTCATATTTAAGCTACACCTAGTAAACCACATTATTTTCGTTTGTCTATTATATTTTCCTAAGTCGTCAAAAAAGTCGATTGTGTAGAAATAGGTGAATTGCATGTCTCAGTATACGTAATTCTTCTGATCTTGTAGTGGAAACCGAATTGCATGCCCTTTTAAACTTAACAAGTGCTAAAATTTATACTAGATTATATCTTAAACTGCTGTTAGGTCATAGAGTATGTTCCGCTCGTAGGTAAATGCATAGTAATTTGTAAATCGATTGTATTTCATGTCATTATATATATATATATATATATATATATATATATATATATATATATAGGGGGTGGATGTGTGTGTGCATTAGAATATTAAAACAATATGTAAAAATCGCTAAATAATTGCATTCATGTTTCGATCGCATAACAGTGCGTCCCCTCAGGCGATTGTGAATTACTGGTGA
The DNA here is from genome assembly GCA_903632075.3 of Acanthosepion pharaonis. Taxonomy (NCBI): domain Eukaryota; kingdom Metazoa; phylum Mollusca; class Cephalopoda; order Sepiida; family Sepiidae; genus Acanthosepion; species Acanthosepion pharaonis. Next base: position 692,868 of record CAHIKZ030002290.1, on the reverse strand, counting down.
ATGAATGATTTATTTGGTTTCAAAAGCAAAATACGTCTTCATTTTCCGAAAAAAAGATATATGACTGAGGGGCTTTACCAGGTTCAACCAATAGAATATGACCTACGTTCAATTCAAACTAAGTTAAAAAGAAAAAAAAAGTTTATTAGAAATAGATCCGGGTATTATCTGCCAACAACAGCCAGACATTAAATTAAGGAATGATACAGCTGGTTACATAAAGTGTATACATGTAAATCGGTCAACTTTTCCAAGAAATAAATGCGGAGTGGTGGAGAGATAATTAAACCTAATGCAAACCTTTTATATGCTTTGTGGATTTCCTACACATTGTTTGTAGTCTATAAAAGGCAGAATGTGTGTGAGTG
>CAHIKZ030002290.1:652500-690000 GCA_903632075.3 Acanthosepion pharaonis | reverse complement strand
TATTTTAGAGTGTTGTTTTTTTTAATCAATATTGATCATTGATTATTTTATTAATTGTTCTTGGTTGTTATTGTTACTTTTATTTGTGTTTATGGGTGCGTTTTAATTGTAATTTATTTTTGTTCGTTTTTTAGTTTTCGATTTTTAAGTAACGAGGTAAATATTTCTTTTCGTGTTTTTTTTTGTGTGATGGTTTCTGCTTGTTTATTTAATACATTTTGTTGGTCTAGGAATGTAATTATCGCTGTTGTCTCCTCTAGACAGAATTTACAGTTTTGGGATTTATTGATATAAGCTGATGCTGTTTCCTTTTCCATGAAATTTTTAATGTGATTATTTTTGGTTTTTGCTTTAATTTCCCATATATGTTTTGAAAGTAATGTGCTTTACTATTTGTAATATAGGTTTTGTATGTGTAGTTTCTTTTGTTCCAGGGTAGCTCGATTTAATTAATTTAAGCACAGTATCAACTTCTATCTTTTTAATCTTTTGATTTAGTGGTTCACTACAATATACGTGGCATGAAGAGACTTATCCGCAAAGATCAGGTTTGATGTCCCTGATAATTGTAGTTAGGCTAAACACTTTCCATGGACATAACGATAGAGTAGCAAAAGACTTTTGAAGTCTCGTCTGTAGGAAAAGAGTTGTAGTGGAGACGCTTTTGAACTCTATCGAGACTGGAATGTGAAAATTGTGCAGCTCCCATCACTATATGGCAGCAGTTCTACATTTTCTAGCACTTGTAATAGTAGAGTATAGCAAGAGGAGTCAGGTTCTTACTGGAGCGCTATAGGGAACTGACCATTTTTCCAACATCTTTAGTGATGGACCGTATGTACGAGTACCACTTGAGTCTGAGTTGAGTTTAAATCCCAGTAAGCACTCAATCCCTGAACAAGCGCCCGTTCCTCTCAATACGGAAAAATTCAGGTTCCGCTTGCATCTGATATGTCTATTTTAAAAAAGAGATCCCAATGAGAATAACAACAGAAACAGAAACAATATACAAGGAATATGGATACTTTTAAGTCAATAAAATCAGAAATATGGTACGCGCATTCACCAGAGTTACTCAAAAATAACCTTTTTTCCCGATTGTCTGGAATCTGTCAATCGAACGGTGCATAGAAATAAAAGGACTAGAACTGACAGACATAAACGCTAAGAAGAAAGGCAGCTTTTGGGAGTTCGGGAGTGCTTTCAAATCGGAGTAAAAGGCGCCAATAAAATAAGCTGATACAAATTCCAATGCGGCTGGAAGTCATCAAATAAAGTAAGCACTTTCGATTCTTTAACGTTTACTGAGGAAGGTCTAGACAACAATCTCCCCGATAAAGTTCGCTGTCATATCTCTCGAGTAAGTGCGACTATGAAAGATCTCGTATCGTCGCTAAAGATAGGTCTTAATCGGCTAAAACTGAAATGCACGTCTGAATCTGGAAGGATAAATATGCGATAGACGTAAACGTTCGTTAAAATATGGAAGAAAGAACAAACCGAAACAAATTACAATAAGATTAGTAAGCATGATCTCAGAATAGGCATATTTGAAAATGGCATTTTATAATATTTTCCCTGCTGGATAAGAAGGAGAACGACAATGCTTACAAAAACCCTAATCTTTTTCGCATTAGTATCTTCCATTCCAAGAAGATATAAAATATCCGGAAACACTCAAGGGGATCACTGAAAATAACGAATCTATATCTAAAAAGTGGATATCTTAAGGGATTCGATTTTCCTCTTTCTGTTTCCTAAATGCCCGTTCTCTTCAAAAGGCCTTCTTGATAATTCTAGATATTTTTTTATTCTTATTTTAAGTGCCACTTCACTTCAGTACATAGGCGATCATGACTCTCTACATTTTTTTAATAATTTCACCATCGATGTTCATGAATTCGATAAATATATTATTCATTGAATCTCTCTGCCTCCTTGTTTTCAGTATGCCTTATGAACGTCAAATACTACAGTGCCTCTATCCTCCTGTAATGAAGTGCGTGTGCCTATCAAATGATAAAACGAAACTTGAATTTTCCTTAATTAACAGTAAATTTTTAATTACGCAGAAATTTCGTAACTTATTTAGGGAGAGTTTTGGGGTGTGACCATCTCCACCAGAGCGTCCCCAACCGAACGTCGTCCTAGCATACTACCCATACGATGCCTGAGAGACTTCCCGGTAGCGCTTAAAGTTATTCTTTTGTATAAACACGTATGTTACAAAATGTTTCACACGCATGCAAACCTGATACATGTGTTAGGTCATCTGCGTCCCTACTCGCCGTTCGGGATTGAGCCTAAGTCAACCCCTTCGTGTAACCGATTTGCTTGATGTCGGACATGAATGGCTTGAAATGCTCTTTCCGGCCTCATGCAACAATCATTAAGTGTTGTAGAAACGTTTAATTGTTTCTTTCTGACCTCACGCCAAGGTGTTTTTAACAAAAGGAGAGCATGCTATCCCAAATATTCTGTTGTTGTAAGGACAAAAGTACGCAGGAGTATCCTTTAAGAAAGCATTATTCAACTGAGAACTGAGTAAAGTGTCCTTTTACAGTCCCAGTAAACAGAAATATCTATCTCAAAGAGGAGAGTAACGAAACAAGGGGAGATAACTCTTGATTATTAATAACAGTTGTATACAAATTTGTCTCTATCTTGATCTGTTGAACGCAGTAAATATGTTCATTAACTCTCTACACAAATCGTGTTCTGATAACACTTTTATGAAGGAAGTTTACCTGGCAATCTTATACAATACGTAAATGAATGCTGGCATGACTGTTAAGCATCTTAGCCTTCAAAGTCCTCGCAAACCTGGGAATGAACTGGAATTAGGCATGATCAGATGAAAGTGGAAATCACAAATGGTGACTATCTGTTGATCCCTGTGTAACAGCAATTGAATGCACCGAACAACACCAGTTCAATTAAAAGATTTGCTAACATGTTAGACATACAATATCGGTTTAAAATCATGGACGGGAATGTCTTGATAATGTGACTGGTATTCAAATAAATTGAACATTATCTATTTATTTTTTATTATCTTATATAATTTTAAAAATGTACTTTAATAGAAAATATTTTATTTATTTATTAAGGTCCCTATTTGTTTATATTTTGTAGGATAAATGGCTATCTGAGATTGTACTTTTTTTTAAAAAGTGTCATTAGGTGAGGTTATTTTATTACGAATATTTACCACATTCTGTTTGTTAACTCCATACACACACACATACACACACAGATATATATATATATATATATATATATATATATATATATATATATACATTATATAAATGGACAAATATCATATATATATATATATATATATAATTATTTTATTTTAGACATTTTTATGTTTATACATTCTTTTTACCGATACAAATGTTCAATACTGTTTATTATAAACATACCATTTACTTAAATATGTGTATCTACAAAAATATATATATATATATATATATATATATATATATATATATCAAAAAGAATATATATATATATATATATATATATATATATATATATATATATATATATATATGTATCCTTTTAGAATACGCACAGACAGAACAATCGAAGATTAATCGCTTGAACATCGCGATTAAAAGATCGCAAAAACAGAATGGCCTTTCTTATTGACGTGTCAGTTTCGGCAAAATGTAATGTAGCTTTGAAGATATTCAAACAACTATCAAAATCTTGAAGTGGAAATTTAAAAAAAATCTCGCACTTGAAGGCATCAATAATGTTAGTTGTGGTTAAGGAACGCCTAGTAGCTCATGATTTAAAATATGGCAAAAGTGTTTTTCACAATGTACAGTTCACACATTACAAATAGTTTCATCTACGTAAAATGTGAATGATCTTAGTTTTCTTTTTATTTATTGTTTTAAAAAAAAGATCAGTGGAAGATATGATGAGGCTATTTCTGACCTTAGATCTATGGTTGAAACACGGAAGGTAATGTGTATACAACAGAAATCCAAAGAAATTATAATTGTAATAATAATATACACAGACAGAAAAAGCTAGTCGCCCAAACAACGTGACCAGAAACCACAAACACAGATGCAGGACGTAATGTATCTTTGAAAACTATCAAAGTTAGAAGAACTTGAAATGGAAATATAAAATTAATATGGCACATGAGGATATCAGCAGTCGTAGTTGTAACTGGAGCTTTTGGTTTGATTAAAGGGATTCCTTGTTGCGCATGCCTTAAAGAAAGTACAGTTCATACCTTAAAAAGACCTTTATTTATGTAAATTGATTTTGGTCTTAAGTTTTTTGTTTTGTTTCTATTAAAAAAATGCAGTGAAAAATGTTATGATGCCTCTTCTGTCCTTAGGTCTCTTGTTGGGTTCCGGAAAATGCAAATAATAATAATAATAATAATTGTCAAAATGATAATAATAATAATAATTGTCAAAATTATAATAATAATAATAATTGTCAAAATACAAGGACCTTGAAATAGAAATCTCGAAAATGTGGCATATGGGAACATCAACAATCCCTGTTGTAGTTGGAGCCCTAGGACTGGTTGGAAAATATTCCAGCAGACTAATTGAAGGGATTCCTGGAAGCCCATGCCTCAAAGTGATACAAAAAATTGTTCTAACAAGTACAGCCCACACTTTACTAAGGGCTTTATCTATGTCATTTTTTAAATTTTTTTTGTCAGTGGAAAGTGTCATGATGCCATTTCTGACCTTACGTCCATGGGCGGGACCCGGAAGGAAATGTGTAAACGCCAGAAATCAAAGAAAATAAAAATAATAATAATTACTGTTATGTCCGATGACAATTCGTATACATCTACCGGAAAAAGAAAAAAAAATCAATGCTTCTTTTGATTATTTGATTTAATTTTTTTACCGATTATCAACACTTTGCAGGTTATTTAATGCCAGACAATATTTATTGATTATAATTTGTCCATTGCACCACACGTACATTCATGCTTAAAGTACATGGTATTTCCAAGCGGTCATCCATTTAGGTACTGACCAGACTTGACGTTGCTTAACTTTTGGGATTATACGAGAACCGGTGTTTCAATTTGATATGACCATAATCCGAAATATCTAAAAATACAATGAACGGGAACTACGCGGGAACGAACGTACAAAAAAGATTGGATGTTTGCTTACGACGCAAGAACGACGGACAAAACTATGCTAGAATATTAGAGTTAAAAATAAAATTTGACTATATTTAAAAAAAAAAAAATATGGCTTCCTTATTTTGTCTCATAGATTAGTAAATAGAATTGTACCTATTTGCATATTTTAAGTAGAAGAGAAATAACGTGTCTAGTAAAGTACGAGACAGGTGGAATTTGACTAGTGATGATAGAACAGCACAATGCAACGCCATTTTTATTTTCTTTCTTATGAACAATATTTCTCGCTTAATGTCCAAAAATATCGTTCATGTTCTTGCCTCTGTTGAATACGAACAGCTTAGTTACACCATTTAAAATGGAATTTTTTTTTAAAGAAATAAGTTTGGTAAAAGATAGTAAAGGCAAACAATATTGATAGATTTGTTTTTTTTACGGCTTATCGACTTTTTCCTGATGATTTAAAGTCAGAAAATATATATTAAATTAACCCATAGATGATGGGAGAAGATTAGATTCATGCCTTTCCCAAGATGTGAGTGAATATAACGAAGTCGACTGAAATTGGAGCTCAGCCCTCAATTGACAATTCCGAGTCGTTATCCATTGCAACAACCACATATACAAGCATACAGATTATATATATATATATATATATATATATATATATATATATATATATATATATATATATATATATATATATATATATATATATATATATATATATGTGTGTGTGTAACATAAAAAATACAACGATTCCAAAATTACTATCCATTTAAATACGTGCAAACAACAATTAAAGTCATAATTTAATATAAATTATAACATTTATTAAGTTTAAAAAGATATATATCTTTTTTTTCGAAAAATCGTGCCTCTTGCTTTTGAAACCACATTAATAGTTCATTCGCCAGTAATTTACAACTGACTGAGTAGACGCATTGGTATGCATCAAAACACGACTGCAATTGTATAGCGATTTTGTTGTTTTAAAATCCTAATATACATACATACATACATATATATATATATATATATATATATATATATATATATATATATATATATATAATATAAAATACAAACGATTAAAGAATTACTATTCATTTACCTACGAACGAAACTTACTCTATAACCTAAAAGCAGTTTCAGACATTAGGAATTATAGAATTTGTCAAGTTTAAAAGGACATAAAATTCTGCTGCCATTACATGATCAGTAGAGTTACTTATACTGAGACAAGCAATTCACCTATTTTACACAATCGACTCTTTTGACAACGTAGGAAAATATAATAGGCAAACGTAAATATAGTGGTTTACTAGGTGTAGCTTAAGTATGACACAAGGCAGAATATATTGAGCAACCAAAGAGGATGAAAATCAGTCATAATTTATCTATCTTACACCACGTTGAAGTTATATGCAAAATAAGTGCAGCTCAGATATTGTGCAAAGCCGTAAATATGGTGCACTCAGTCGTAATCGATCTAGCGAGATAAGATTGTTAACCATTACACCTCGTCGGTCTTTTGATATATATATGAACTGGTACAATGAAGATTGTTTGAATTTTGTCATGGGTATAGTGGAGATAGGCTTGCGACGTCGCGTCGCTGGGAAAGACGCTGGAAATAATTGATTGATCTTCTTTTTACGGCTTTTACTGTTTATTTAAAGCCAGAAAATATTGTTAGATTGTATGGATATTTTTGAGAGACTAATGTTATACTGATACTAGTAAATCACCCGTAACTTGTGGGAAAAGAGATGAATTCATACCTTTTTCCAGGGGTATTTACGTGTAAGTGAATATGACGAACCCGATTTCCGATTTCTTTTACATCATCGGCATATACAAGCATTACAGCGCCTGGTTTTCCCAAGTAAACACACAACGTTGCTTAACTTCGGTAATCTTACGAGAACCGGTGTTTCAACGCGATATGTCCGTAAGCTAAATGAAAGCAAGAAGAAATGGTTGTTATCTGTAAGAAGACCGAATGCATGTTTATTAGCAAGAATGAATGTTCGTTAGTAAGCAGAAGTTTTATTGTTTCAGTGGTTTGAGATATATCTCTATATTCTTTAGTTAAAATAAAGAAGAAAAACCAAGGAATCTATTCCAAGATTCGAATTAAATCAGCGGATAAAGATAACCAAGAAAAATAAAATTTTGAGGCAGAAAGATACTAACAACGAATGTGGCACACGATGCGATATAAGAAAAACAATATTTTATTATCAGTTGACGCTGAAAGTCAAGCCAAAGTGAAGACAAGCGCCGAATTGGCTGAATATTGGCAGCAATTTGCTGTGGAATCCAGGAGCAATTAGGATATCAGTATTCTAAGAGAAGAAAAAAAATGATTTAAACTCAATTCTTGAAAATGAGAAGCGAAAATTGGTCTCAGATTCCGATAATAAGACGCATAGTTCAGTCCACATAAAAAAAAGAAAACTTCTGCATTGATCATCAGAAAATAGAAATGGAAAATCGTCTAAGAAAGAATATGGCAGCAGTAACTACAATAGTAATAATAATATTATAAAACGTAATCATCATGCTTAAAATCATTAAGAGAACGGATAATGTTCAAAGAGCGCTTAAGATAGACGGGAAGCATTACTAGAGATTGGGTAATATAAAGAATACACTTGGTAATGTTAATAAAATGGTAATATGAGCAGTTACCTTATAAGGAAACATTCGGCAGTCATTGATCGAGCAATTAGTGTTACTCGAATATCACTTTTCTTTCCTGCCTATATATCGAGCTTGGATCAAAGTGTAGTATCTACCAACGGGCGGATGAACTTTATCTCTCAACTTTTTTCCTGTCTTTGGACATAGCGCAACTCAGTTCTGTCTTTGTCTTCGGGCAGAGGGTAGCTGAAAATATTAGTGAGAGGTGCCGGGTCTTGCGGAACAGCTGTCCGCGGCAGTACCTCACACATAGGTTCTAAGGATGGGGTATCGGTGGTAATACCGATGCCAGCGCAACCGACGATTTCTGGGTTATATTTGGACCTGCTCCGGATGAAACGTACTCGGGCTACCCGCATTAAACTTACCTTGTGTCACATCCTGACACCCTGTTGATCGGCAAGTAAATACAACCTGAGTTCAGGTGGACCGGCAACATTCCCTCTAGCTCTCAACTGTGTCACCGTCTTCGGAAAACAATATTTGACGGACGCCTGGGCCGGGAAATCCAACCTTGTGGCAGCATCCCCACTGATTGCACTTAAGAGCGAAGATTGGTGAAATATCGACGCCAGCAAGGGATTGGTTATCATGTTCATGTGCACGCGATCGGGCTCCGCAATTTAAATCAGTCATGTGTCATATTCCGTCAAATTGAAGTGGGGGGGACCGCGATTAAATAACAAGTGTAATACATGTCCTCCTCAATGACAATATTACTGTTGCTTTATATTAAAACATTCAGCATTTATTACCCAAGCATTGACAGTGTTATTTATAAAGGTTTTATTTAAAACAATTTCCACCAAACACAAATTTTAGTGGGATATATTTGTGTCTGCCTGCTGGAAGTACGGGGAAGTGATTTTCAAAGCGTAACTTGGATGTGGCACAATGCCGAAAATAAAGAGCACTTAGTGAAGATCGAACTCACTACTCATTCTTTATTGTTTTAACAAAACAAGCTTGCTAACCATTACACCAACTCGAAGTGTCCAAAACGGAAGTGCAGTAAATGGTGTACAGCAATTGCTAGGTGTGCTGTCCCACTTGTTTGCAACTGTTCTTCTCATTTATAAAGTCTTTATTTAAAACAATGTTCGATAAAATAGGTTTCGCATGTCCAGTGATTTATAGCTATTTCAAGTACTGATAGGTGTTTCCTTTCTACCTTTTATTTGAAGTGATATTTGAATATCAACATCTTATTTTCTAAGCAAAACTCAGGTGTGACACGAATCCAAAAGCATGGGATACGCAATGAGGATCGAACGAGCTTGCTAACCATTATACCACGTCGAAGTGGGCGTGAGTACCCGTGTTTTTATATTCATATACATACTGATAATCAAAGGTGTGGATCGTACTCACTGTTCAAACAAGCCTGCTAACAATTATACCCGCTGAAGCGTACCTGTGTTTTCTTTTTATTCATATTCATACTGATAATCAAAAGTTTGTGTAATGCTATCTTTAAAAGTATATACCGTAAATTGCCGCGTAAAAGACGAGTTTTCAAGCCCAACCACTAAACAATATATTTTCAAAACTAGGCGTTGACTTGTATGACACGAAAAAACTGCAAACCTTTACCACCGGATTGTGAACAAGTGAGACAGCACTCCTACAAATTACAGTACACCACATACCGTACCTCCAGTAGGCGGCCACAAATACATCCCACTAAAACTTATGTTTAGTGAACATATTTGTCATATTAACAAAGTACTATGAAATAGCAATAAAAATTCAGTATTCTCTAAACATCTCGTTACACTAACTTTAAACAGTGACTGAAGATCAGTTTAACTCAGGCGACCATTCAGATGGTTCAAGCAATTACATGATATTAATTAAATTTTAATGATATACAATGGCTGATTATTAGATACACACCTATAAAAAAACAGGTTATCGTATTGGATTGGTGCATAATTATCAGGCGTTTTTTAAAACAATATTTATTATGAAAATACAAACATAGCAATTCAACAACATTTTTAAATGATTATTCCGGAGCGTATGTTTATCGACACGCATTTTTATAACCTGAAAATAAAATAATATTTTTATTAAGAAAGTTAGCAAAACAACGTTTTTTTTTTATTAACAAATAACACGCCTACAAAAACGCCTGATAATTTTGCATCAGCCTAATAATACTGCAGCCTAACTTCATTTACCAGTAAGCCTGGGATTTCGGCCACAGGTAGCCTACCGCATCTGTTGGGTTCGACCTATACGGTAGGCATAGTCCTAACTCAGAATCTTTAGTTAAATATCTCTGAGGTCGATGGTACGCCAGATCAGCTTATACGCCACAGTTTATAATATACAAAAAGTCTTCATATATGTGTCAGTATTTGAAACAAAAGTGACTTCCAAAAACAGATAAACCCTCTTGTAAGTCCAAAGTATTCTGAATATTTGAATTGAGGTTCTAACAGCTAATATATTATGCATATGAATATTTGTACGTTTTCTTTTGTTTTTTTCTTCTTCTTTTTCAATCTTACGGCCATATCACGTTGAAATACCGGTTCTCGTAAGATCACCGAAGTTATGCAACGTCGAACCTGGTCAATACGTAGATGTGCGACCGCTTGGTGATACCTGGATATGCAAGTGGTGCAATGGATAACTGCGCAAAAATACCCTTTGGAAATTTTATGAACCTATTCCCCTACAATAGGTTACTTGGTACATCCACTGGCGGTAAATCTAACGGCTGGTGTAATGGATAATGGGCTGGAATTGTTAATAGGATAGCCAAGTTCCAATTCCGGTTGGGTTCGTTAGATTTACTTACGCGAAAAGATCATTGGGAAAGGTATGAATCTAGCTCTTCTCCCCCACCCCCAGCTATGGTTTTATTAGTAAGACTAAATCATGATTATCTCAAAAAGTAACATGCTTACAATCTAAAAATATTATTTGTTGGCTTTAAATAACCGGGAAAGGGTTGATAACACGTAGAAAACGAATCAACCAGTATTTATTTAGTAGAATCGGTATACACAGCTGTGTATTTTGCATTCAGTTTTCATTCGTTCAGTGCCTAGGAAAAAAATAAAGCCATTTCCCTATAAGAAAACATTTCATTCGTTCAGTGCCTAGGAAAAAAAGGAAGCGATTTCCTAATAAGAAACATTTCATTCGTTCAGTGCGTAGGAAAAAAAATGATTTTTCTTATAAGTAAAACATAAGATTTCCTTAAAGTAAACATTTCATTCGTTCAGTGCATAGGAAAAAAAAGGAAGCGATTTCCTAATAAACATTTCATTCGTTCAGTGCCTAGGAAAAATTTTCATTCGTTCAGTGCCTAGGAAAAAAAGGAAGCGATTTCCTAATAAGAAACATTTCATTCGTTCAGTGCCTAGGAAAAAAAGGAAGCGATTTCCTTATAAGAAAACATTTCATTCGTTCAGTGCCTAGGAAAAAATGAAATAAGAAACATTTCATTCGTTTCCTTTCCTTTTAAGTAAACATTTCATTCGTTCAGTGCCTAGGAAAAAATTTCCTTATAAAAACATTTTTATTGCGTTCAGTGCTTGTGAGAAAACATTTCATTCGTTCAGTGCCTAGGAAAAAATGAAGCCGTTTCCTTATGAGAAAACATTTCATTCGTTCAGTGCCTCGGAAAAATGAAGCCGTTCCTTGTGAGAAAACATTTCATTCGTTCAGTGCCTAGGAAAAAATGCCTAGGAAAATCATTCGTTCAGTGCCGTTTCCTTATGAGAAAACATTTGGCATACATTGACTGAGCAGCCAGTCGGTTGAAATTTATAAAATACTTCTGTTAAAGAGTTTTTTTATGGAAATAGATTACTCAAATCCACTAGCTGTTATCGATCTTTCCAGTATCGATGGGTGTTCCTTCCTAAACTTGTCTTCAACGTAGGATGGAACGTCAGCGTCTTATATCATTATTTTCTCTTCGATTTGCATTTGTTATGCATTTCACTTGTGTCTACGGTTAAAAACCTTCAAGTGATGTTTCATTTATTTGGTGCAGTTCTTTGGTTGTGATTCTGTAGTACCAATCCACGGTACTCGAAGAAGGATGCTCATCTCTAAGACGTACAGACATCGTTCGCTTGAAGACGTTTTGAATCATTGAAGAATCACAGATATTCAGTTGACAGTTTAGAAATTTCACATGTTAGGTTTGAGGAAAATTGAGGTTCCTTGATCGGCAAGTCAATAGATAATTCCTTCTTCTATAAGCAGTTTTGAAATTTATAAAATACTTCCTTAAACCAACTTTTCAGGAAAATAGGTTTCTCAAGTCCATACCAATCATTTCCTCCCTGCTTCTTGCGTAAACACTTGCCTCCACGGTCCAAAAGTTAATAAAGATTATACATTTTAAATCTCACTAAATGCAGAATGGAATAGTTTCCTTCCAGAGATTACTTTAAGTTACAAAGTATTAAAAACTGAACCGGATCCAGCGACGATGGGATTCTTGTTTCATTCACAGAAAATATAGATTTTTCAGAACGTTAATGATGAGGTTAGCCGTTTCCTTATGAGGAAATATTGGTTCTTCATTGAACAAGCAGACAGTGATGATATCTATTGAAATTTATATAAATTTTAAAAGAATATATAAAAATGAAGAGTACATAAGGATCTTATTATTGAAGGTACAAAATTGATATTAGAAATAAATATATCGAAAAAGAAAATGAAATTCGAGAAAGAAACAACAGTAAATGGCAATGCAAAAAAAACGTATGTTTCTTTCGTCTCTATGTTCATTCGTTTTTTTTTATTTCTTATATATATATATATATATATATATATATATATATATATGTATTAGAAATCTCTCGAGTACTTTCCATGTAAATAATTATGTTATATTTTGATTAGGTTGACATTTGCAAAATCTAATTTATGTCCAGTTTTGTTACTGTGTATTACGAGAGAGTTTAAATGGTTGTCTAAACGTGTATCCCTTTTATGTTCGTGTATATATATATATATATATATATATATATATATAGTAGGGGGAAATAAATATTCGTACACGTGAAAAATTGTATTTTTATAAATGTAAAGCCTTAACTAAAACAAATTTGATACATTTTATGTGTAAAGATACATTTTATTAAAAAAATATTAATAAACTTAATTAATTCTTATTCTAACAGAAATTAATGCATTTTTTTCATTTTAACCGATGAAAAAAGTATTCGTACAAAACAAAAAAAGCATATTAACTTAAATTAATAATTTGCGGAATATCCTTTATTAAGTTCAACAGCGACCAGTCTATTCCTGTACGTCTCAACTCATGATTTGCACACATTGAGTGGTATTTTGTCCCATTCTTCTTGGCATATCGTCTTCAAATTCTTGATATTTGTTGGTGCTCTTTTCCCAATTTGAATTTTCAAATATCGTCAAAAATTCGCGATTGGGTTCAAGTCTGGGGACTTACTTGGCCATTGCAAGACATCAACGTTACTTTCAGCTAACCATTTCTTTGTAGATCCAGCGGTATGCTTAGGATCATTATCCACTTGGAAAACCCAATCAGGAGGTAGCCGAAGTCTCTCAACAGAACGCATTAAATTGTCTTGCAGGATTTTCTGGTATTTTTAGGCATTCATCTTGCCATCTATTATTGATATTCTGCCAACACCTTTTGCAGAAAAACAGCTCCAGATCATGATACTGCCACCACCAAACCACACATGATTTCGATAATTATGACCAAACAACTCTATTTTAGTTTCATCTGTCCATAGTACTTTTTCCCAAAACGAATATTCTTTATCCTTATGCTCTCTAACGAATTTTAGCCTTGCATCTCTGTGTCGTTTCAAGAGGAGTGGAGTCTTCCTTGGGATGCGTGATTTCAGACTGTTTTTGTGTTGTTCATTACTTATTGTACGCTTGGTTACTTTAATCCCTAATGCACGCAGATGTTCTTGCAGCTCTTCTCGTGTAACCTGTGGGTTTTGTTGGATCTGGCGTCCTAATATCCTTGCTGACCTTAGAGAAATCTTCCTCGGAGCACTTGTTCGTCTTTGGTTTTCAACGCTGTTACGAGTTTTAAACCTTGCAATGAACGAAGCAATTGTAGTAAAAGGAATATTCAGGTTGTTAGAAATCGTTCTGTAACTGTTCCTATCTTTCCAATTAGACAAAATGTGTTGTTTTTGTGAAATAGTCAATTCTTTAACTTTAGGCATTATTAGAACCTTCTCGTAAGACTAGAAATTGCAGAATGCTCAGATAATGGCTAATAGCGTTAACTATAATTACTGATAACATTACTGGAACATTGTAGAATATATAATTTATTCTAATGATTGATTTGTAAGAATACTTTTTTCACCAGTTAGAATTTAAAAAATGCATTAATTTCTGTTAGAATAAGAATTAATTAAGTTTATTATTATTTTTTAATAGTATGTGTCTTTATACATAAAATGTGCCGAGATTTGTTTTATTTAAGGCTTTTACATTTATAAAAATACAATTTTTCATGTGTACGAATATTTATTTCCCCCCACTATATATATATATGTATATATATATATATATATATATATATATATATATATACATACAACTATAGGATTGGTGTATACTGAATAATTTCCAATAACCAATTCTATTCTTAAAAGAGTGCTCAATACAGAGTAGAGCAAATATAATTATTTATTCGAAAATATAAATATGTTATAAAATCACTACAAAAATAGACATTTTGTTTCAACACCTCTGGTGTCTTATCAAGTGATGATGATGAATATATATATATATATATATATATATATATATATATATATATATATATATATATATATATATATATATTATGTGTGTGTGCACACGCGCGTGTGTGCGTCTATGGAACAGTGGGTCAAAGAATATTTCTTGTCTTAAACTAATTTTAAAGTGTTATTCGTTTTTTATTTTCATTTGGGTTATAAAATATAAAATGTCTGGCAGGAAAGAGAAGCAATGAATTTTAACCAACATGGACAGATAAAAGAGAAGGAAAGAAATAATCGTACGGAGAAAGTCAGGATTTTTCTAATGACAATAATCTAGTTTAATCGAATTTCCTTAAAACTTGTTTAAAGAGAAATAATTCATAAGCTTCAAGCGACAGTCTTTCTCGCTGCTCGTTCAATGAATACCGAGTATTTCATTATAAGCTAACGGCTAATATTAACATTAACTTTACTCTTTGTACAGGACTTATATATGCATAAAATACCAAGTTGATATATATAGACGATTGTTCATCTCTCTGGCTCATATCTATAAATCTCTCTTTCTCTCTCTGGTTCACTCTCTCTCTCTCTCTCTCTCTATATATATATATATATATATATATATATATATATATATTGTCCGTTCAAATTGTTCAAATCGTCTGAAGATTGCGCGAGCGTGAAATTCGGGTTACGAATAGAGCCATCCTCTCATAGGATTTAACGTTGTCAAACGTTTTTTGCTATGTCTAGGTAATCTAGGCTCCGAGCACTTTACTGAGTAACTAATTTTACTTTCATCCCTTTTTGTCTCTTTCTTTTGTCAGTATTGTCGGTTTTATTCGAGACTTTATCTAGATAAGAGTTTTAATAAGTTTTGTCAAGTTATCCGTTGGTTCCATCAACGATTTTGATTTTCCTTTAATATATATATATATATATATATATATATATATATATATATATATATATATAAATGGGGAGAGGGAGAAAGAGTGGGAAAGAGAGACAGAGAAACAAAATGTTGCAAATCGTAGAAACGTGTTTTCCTTGGAAAAAGTTGATTCATGTTCAACAACGTTGATGAGAGAATCGAGTAAATTTAAGTGTAATGCCAATCGACATCTTCAGATGCTTTGATCCACGTTTTTATCCTCCAAGCCATTCCTCAATCTCCCCCCACCATACCCAGTCTTTTCCCTTACTTCCACTCTCTGTAGCTTCTTGCGTACTAGTGAAAAGCTTAAAAGAATGCAGCCAGAAGCAAAGGAAAAATAAGAAAGCCAATCATTAAAAAGATATGGCAACATAAATTGTAAAATGTAAATGAAATTCCACGAGAATGATATAAAAAAGATATCGAAAGTAAAATAAAAATGATAGATAACCAGGTTTATAATAATAAAAAGGGAAATTTGAAAATAAGTAAAAAAAAAAAAAAAAAAACAGGTTGGATAATATAAAAGAGGTAAAAGAAATAAGAAACAGCGAAGAATTAAGATGACAGCCACTAAAACAAACCTGAATAAAAACTGCGTATGGAGTGATAGAAGGACAAAATACAGAGATAATGTAAAAACGATGCAGAGTCACGATAAAAACAAAGAAACGAAAACGCCAAGGAGTTAAAAGAAAGTGAGAAAGAAAACAAAAATTGAAAAATATTTCCGAGGAAAAAATAACTAACTACAAGAAAAAAAAGAAAGAATAAAAGAAATACGAATGTTTTCAAGAAAAAGTAATATTTAAAGAAAGTCCTAGAATAGATTGAAAGAAAGGGAAAAACAAAATGGAATTCCAGTGAAGCAAACTACATCGAAATATCAAAGAAAATGAGTAAATGTTAGAAAATATACTAAAGCTGAAGAAGAAAAATATATATCAATATAATGTTAAAAAAGGTAAAAATGAAATCAAGAAAGAAAGAAAAAATAAAGAAAAAGAAAAGGTGTACATAAAATGAAGAAACGAGCGAAAAAAAGAAGAGATTTGTTTTTTTTTTGTTTACAGTAAATTTCACACTTTACAAAACCCAGGTATCACTCAAGGTAGTGCATTACGTTAAGAAGCCATTTGATTATGATTGTAGTGATCGGGAAAACATCCTGTTGGGAGTCAGTTCCACATGGCAATGCTTTCCGGGAAGAAGCTGCTTGAGTAGAACTTACTTCTCAGCGGAGGGAATGTGAGCGGTTTACTAATATGTAAGAGACATAACGTGTTCTTGCCATGAAGCTTTGATTGGCGAGACCAGAGAGTGTCGTTCGTCCGAACACTTTCCGTGGAAAGAGCGGTAGAGCAGCTAGAGGCCTGCCACATCCCACCCGTGGGAGAGGGGTTGGAAGATGAAGGACAATTCGTCACCCACAAGAGCTCAGGTTTTGGTTGGTCTGTTTTGCGGCATATCTGTCTCAATGGGTTACATAATACCGACAAGATATTTATTGCTGGTATTATTTTTTCAAAAATGAATTGCAGGTATTACAACCTATTTTTACACTTTCATAGTGTTTGGACCCCAAATTGGAGTTAACTATTTATCCATAGCTGGGAAACCTAACAAGTGCTGCCACCTCGAGCCAGGATGGATATGGGAACACCAGCAATTAAGAGAAGGTTCCACGCTCATCAAAACTTCCTGATCAGAGGCCTTGCTGTTGAACGTAGTTTATCGCCTTACCCAGAACGCTGACGTAGTTTATCGTCATACCCAGGACGGACAAGGGCTCAGGTGAAGAATTTTAGAAGAAAAACAGCATAGGAATCAGAGAATGGACAACTGAAAAGGAAAAGAGGGAAGAAAATTTTAATTCTAGTGAAGTAAATCAGACTGCAACGAATTAAATTCATATGAAACTGACTAAAGCAAGAGGTGTTTTTAAAAACGTTAAAATGATATAAGAATGAAAGAATGAATGAAAGAAAGAAAAAATGAAAGAAAAAAGAAAGATACAATGTGACGCTAAGAAAAATAAAAATGGTATACGGTATATAATAGGAAAAGACAAAAAGAGAGAAAGACAGATTTATTAATTTGTTTTTAAAGTCTTGTCGATTTTTTGCATGTTATTTAAAACAAGAAAATATTTTAACTTCTAAGACGTTTTTGGAAATAATAATGCCACTAAGATGCAAGTGGCTACTGGGTTTAAAAAGGAATGAGAGGATTTTAGAAGTAACCGGAAACAAAGCATAAACGTTTACTAATGTTCAGAAGACAAAGGAGGAGTGTGAAAGAGACAAATGGCGAACCTATCTACTTTTATTGAGGAAATGAATAAATTAAATTAAATTAAAGTTAAATAGTAAATAAAATTAAGAGTTTAGGTGGAGACAGGAAAGAAATAATTGGGAAATAAAAATTAATAAGAAAATTTAAGATGAAAGAAAGTAAAAAGTAAGATATTAAACAAAGATATAGAGCAAGGAAATGAAAGGAAAAGAAGTAAAACAAAAAAGTTATTAAAAACAAACTCGTAGAAAAAATCGACATAATAAATCATTAAAAAACAAAACTGAGAACTGTAGGCAAAATTGTATGAAATGAAAATACTGAAAAACAAATCTCCCCGAAACTTAGAAAAATGCCAAAGAAACGTGAAAGCAGGCGAAAAACTGGATACTAACAACACGACATAGATGTCAGAGAAGCGGCCATTAAAATGATTCTGTCTCTAGCGACGCCATGTTTTGTTGACTCCGCGCAGTGACGGGAAACATAAAACCGCCGTTAACATTTTGCTCGGTTGTCGAAACGGTCGTTCCCTACTAATAAATCTCATTTCATCGCAAAGCATGAAGCTGAAACTTAAACAAGAAGGTTGAAATAGGAGACAAATGATGATGATACAGTTTACTTAATGCTTTTTATTAAACAACCTTTCAAACACTTAATAGTACCTATAATTTTTTTTTAAATCGTTCTTCTTTCCAATTATGTTTGCTGCGTCTTTAATAACCACTGTTCTGGGGAGACTACTGTCACAATAATTGTAGCATTTTGTAGGACTTCGATCGTCAGGTCAGCTTTCAGGGAATTCTTCCAGTCCTAAACATTGCTATTGGTCGAATTTTGTTGATATGTTATTTTATGACATATTTTTTATGAGATGTATTCATCGTTATTCTTTTATTTGTCTCTTTTATTTCATAACTTTATGTCTGATACTCTAAATTTGTTCCGGAGATGATCATATTTACTCTCTCGTTCTTGTGTGTACGTTATGCTTATTTTGCTGATATTCCTTGCTAACAATTTTTTAAAATTTTAATCCTTATAAATGAATAATTATTTGGTTGAAAATTATATGCAAACCTTAAAAAAAATACCAAAATCAATTATGTTACTTAAACAATTGATATGTCCTGGAAATTACTCAACCCGATGCAATGATTGGTTGTCATCAATGATGTTTTAAAATCGGGATAATTGTGCGTTTCGGATCTTTCAATGATGGCTCTATTAATTTGCATTTTGAACTTTTTAAAAGAACTTCCAAGCCTCAATTAAGTCTGGCGCATGACCAAGGTTGTAAACCATTACGTTACATCGCAAAATACGTTTTTTGACCGGCTGACGGAGTATTATCACGGATCTTTTTAGGATAAGGGTTTCAGTTAAAATTTTAAATCATTTAAAATGATATATTACTTTGAACCGGTTTGGTGCTATTATTAAGAGACCAAAACTACATCTTAAATTACTTTTAAACCTTAAGAATCGCTTTTCTTTGAAGGTATATATATATATATATATATATATATATATATATATATATATATATATATATATATATATATATATATATAAGTGAACATTGACGTCAACACTTAGAGGTGACAGGTTGTTTCATGTTAGACGATTTCGTCTAGCATGAAACAGCTTGTCGCCTCTAAGTTTTGACTTCAATATTCACTTTTATATTTACACACGCTCTATCTCTGATAGTGATCACTTTATCTCATAAGTATAGCACACCTTTCATAGGATTTAACGTTGTAAATTTTTTTTTTTTGTCAAGGTAATATCGGCTCCGATCACTTTACTCAGTAACTAAGTTTACTTTCATTCTTTTTTTTCTCTTTCTTTTGTCAGTATTGTTTGGTTTTATTCGAGACTTTATCTTGATATATATATATATATATATATATATATATATATATATATATATATATATATATATATAATACAAAATGTTATATAGTAAAAGAGACTGAAAAGAGCCATGTTTAAGAAGGGGTAATACAAAAAAGAGCTCAATACAAAATCCGGAAAATTTGGGCTGTAGAGCAAAATGTACTTAGGAACACCAAAATTCAATCTAGCACGCTACCTAGGTTTCGACCGTTAGGTATCCTCAGGCAGGTAGGATGAAAGATTTTAGTTTACTCCACCACCATTATATACAAACACCGGAAGTTGTGGGGAAAACGGATGAAGAGAAAAGAAATATTTTCAATCAGGTTCATACATATACAAGAAATATTTGCCAAGGTGTATGGCACTCAGATAACACCTCTCATCTTTCATATAGCAGTTCGTCCTTGTTTGGGTATGTCGTGATCGTCAATTGTTCCTTTTGGCAGTTTCCACGGACTCTGCCCAGAGCAAAATATAATGATATATATATATATATATATAATAAAAAGGCTTAAACACTACTATTATAACGTCATAATTTATTACATTGGAAACGTAATGACGATCCAATTCATCAGACCTGCAAATTCAAAAAGAAAACAGAAAAAACAACTCGGGAAATAAAAATAGAATTTAGAGAGAGTGTAAGTATGAGAGTGTGGGACGAAAGTTAGAGTTAAAGAGAGAGGTAACAGACGAGAGAAGGTGGGAGATTAAATCTTAACAGAGAGACGTTTTAGAGAGGTGAGTGGAAGAGGTTTAAGTGAGAGAAACATGAATGTTGTCGGATGTCTAATACATTAAAGAAACATTTCGTGGTGACATACGCACACCATAGACGATCTAATGTTAAAGATCAGAACAAGAAGGAGAGAGAGAAAAGAAAAGAAGAAAGGGCGGGAGAGAGATGGGGCGGGGAAAACTAAAACTGAAGGGCATTTACTGAAAGACCGCTGTGTAATTGAGAAAATTTGACAAATTTATTTCTATTTTACCACTAATATTAGCTATATATATATATATATATATATATATATATATATATATATATACAGTGGGGGAAACAGATATTCGTACATACAACTATTTAATTTATTGTAATTATAACTAATGAATAACCATACACTTCATACAATTAACTGTACACAGCTGCATAATAACTAAATATGCATAAAAAAACAGAAAAAACTGATTTAATAGAAATAAATCCCATTTATCCAATTTAATGGGTGAAAAATATTCGTATAATACAATAAAGAATACATGATCTTCATTTAATACTTTGTAGAATAGCCATTATTCATTTCGACGACGGCCAACATCTTCTTCTAGTTATCAGTGATTGAAAATATTTGTTGGTATTTTGTTCCATTCTTTTTCGCCTATGGTCTTCAAATCCGTGATGTTTGTTAGATCTCTCGATTGGATTTGAATTTTCAAATTACGCCACAGATTCTCGACTGGGTTTAAATCTGAGGACTGACTTGGCCATTTCAGGATATTTACATTATTTTCAGCAAGCCATTTCTTCGTAGATTTTGCAGTGTTTAGGATCATTATCTTGCTGGAAGATTCAATCTAGAGGAAGTTCAAGATTTTAAAACGAAATCATTAAATTTGCTTCCAAAATATTTTGATATTCCGCGGCATTCATTCTATCATCTATTACTGATATGTTGTTAGTACCTTTTGCAGAAAAAACATCCCCAAACCAAAATGCTGCTACCACCAAATTTCACTATTGGAACTGTTCTTGTTGTTTGAAGGTATCGCCATCTTTCTTCCATAGATGATTTATAGAATTACATCCAAACATCTCAATTTTTGGTTTCGTCTTTTTCTCCATATGCTTATGTTCGCGAACGAATTTCAACATGGTAACTCTGTGTGTTTTCAATAGCAATGAAGTTTTCCGATGGTAGCGTGACTTTAGATTTGTCCTAAGAATTTAATTGCTTATTGTCCGGTTAGTGACAGATTCATGATGAAAGGAAATCATCCTGTTACTGTTGACGAACAGACATTGGATTTTGTTTAATTTGCCTCATTAATTTTTTCGAAAATCTTGATGTAATCTTCCGTGGAGCATCTGTTCTCCTTTGGTTTTCAGCAGTTTTGAGTTTTTATAACTAGCAGTGAATGAACTAATGGTAATAAATAGCATGTTCAGGTTGTCTGAGATTTCCCTGTAACTTTCAATTTCTTTCTATAGCTTAATAATCAGTTCTTTTTTGAGAATTTGCCAAATTAAAGTTTCAGTTTATTAGACAGGTGTCCTTTGCACCCCACCCCCTAAAGATTGCTAAACAAACGTATAACAAACTAAAATTTTAAGTCATGGAAATGCAGCAATATGTAAAATGTATATTTTTTGTACATATGCATTTTTACTTTTTTTTATAATTGTTCTGTTTGTATAATTTTTATATATTATATCGGGCACTGTTTTCATAGCGTCATTAATCATACACAATATATATATATATATATATATATATATATATATAGTAGATTTCTAGAAAATAATTAGTTCTTTAGTTGTTTTCTTTGAAAACAAAAGCATTAGGAGTTCAATTGATAAAAATCACCTTAGGATACTGTAAGTTGAAACCAAGAAAGTCGATTCAACTGATCTAATATATATATATATATATATATATATATATATATATATATATATATATATATATTTATTTATTTATTTAAAATATGATTCCAACGCTACATAAGTGTTCTCATGTTTCAAAACAAGAGCCGAAAATATCAACATAATTATTTGAATTAAATTGAATTAAAGTACCAAGCTCTGTTCCATCTTCCAGCGAAATTTTTTTGGGAATAACTAATTCCTAAAATTTACGCATTTTATAGGCATATTCATTGTTAAAATTACAATTACTATTTGTATAAATATCTCAGTTGCATTCAAAGACGTCAAGTCAGGGTAAGGTTGGGGTGTCTAAATTTAAAGCGGAAGATGACACACACACACATATATATATATATATATATATATATATGGATGTAAATTTGAAAATGTTTACTTATGCCATGTTTCATACTTCAAAAATTCATTGAACTAAATTTGTTGTGCCGCACAGAGGGGTGCTGGGATATTCGAAGATCTGCAAGGGATGAAGAAATGTTATAAGATCCAAGGTGCAACTTTATTGTAGATGAACTTGCGATTAATCCACTCAGTGCGGAATATCTACTTACGAAATTGATGAAAGGAAAACATTCTAAATGAATTCGACTAATTAAAAATTTTAAAATTCCTCGCCACCACCACCCACACCGCTCGGTCCTGATAATGTGTGATCATACCAACGCAACAAATTCAGTCCGATGAAGTCCTGAGGACGAAACTTTTACACTTTGTCATACAATTTCCCTGTTACTGTTCTTGATATATGAAAATATATATCGTTATGTGATGTATGAGTGTATATATATATATATATATATATATATATATATATATATATATATATATTGCCTCTATTGCATCTAGCATGAAACAGACTGTCGCCTCTAAGTGTTGACTTCTATGTTCACTTTTATACGTACACACGCTCTATCTCTGATATTGAGCACTTTATCCCATAAATATAGCACATCTTAAGACTATATTTCTTCATATATATATATATATATATATATAAAAATGCGTGTGTGTATGTGTGTGTGCCCGTGCGCGCTCGTGTGTGCATCGAACAGATTATATATTTATGTATCTGTCTGCTTTGATTTTTGTTAGTCGTCTTATGTCTTTGTCAATATTCTAAGATGCTTAGACTGAATAACGCTGTAGAATCTGGTGCTATGCACTTGCGACAAAGTTGAAGTAGCCAGAGGCGATTCTTACAAAGAATAATTACAAAACTATAAGCCGCCTTTGATTCATTTTGTCTCTGGCGAGTCTTTACGCTGCGAAAAACGCATCTCCCGTTGAATCCTTCGCCGATTTCTCTAACTTGGTTCGGTATGGCTGTCGGGATACCGACATTCCTATTGGTCAGCAGCGAAATTCTTTCGGATCCGTTTCTATGACGAACATTGCATTCGTTCGCATTGACTCCAATAAAGCAGTACATTGTGTATTCTTCATTTTGTGTATTCTTTATCCACTATCAGAAGATGATTGATTCTAAATCGTTATTCCCATATAGATTACGTTTTGGTTTGTTACTGTTGATTTTGTTTAGCGGCATATCAACCTCTACGTGTTATTTAATGCCGAAATCTAAATATTTTGTTTGCAATTTTATGGCTTCAGTTATATATTTTTAACGTAATTTTGTGCTTTTGATACATATATTTTTCTACATCGTTTCGTACTTTAAGGTAAACTCATGATTTTTTTTTTGTAAAATGTAATGCTAGTATTTTTACTATGAAAATAGATATTTATACTTTCCTAGAGTTTTGATTTTTGCTTGGTAGTGGTGGTGGGGGTTCACTATTTGCCCATAGATGGAACCCTAACACGTTCCTCGACTCCAAGTCATGGTGAACCTAGGAACAACAGCAATTAGGAGGTGGTCTCCTGCTCCTCAAAATCTCAAATCTCCCAATCTGAGATCTTGGTGCCGGATGTAGATTATAATCTTACCCAGGACGCATATAGTGATTTTTTTTTCCTGGCGTAGCTTAGATATGGTAAAAGACCGAAAATAGGGGGTACCTAGTGAGGATCGAACTCATTACTTAGTCGTCATTGTTCTAATGAGACATGCTTACTAACATTTACACCGCCAGGATCTGTCCACCAGGACTCATATAGATTACGGAAAAGCGTTTGATATCTTAGCTCGTAAAGAACAGTTGGTACCCAATGGTAACATTGACCTATTTGGGAAGGAAATAATCCAGAAACTATACTGGTATCAAAATAGATAAAAAATCTAACATCCTTCTGTACAACCACATTTCTGTCGCTTTAAGTTTCTTCCTCATTTATGAGGAAGTTGTCCAGCATTTTCTGCCATATAAGTGGACTGATATTGTCTAACAATTCTGTATTCTTTTCTTTGTTTGTAACTACTATTTTCTTGTTTCTTAATACTTTACTTAGCTTTTTGATTGCATCTTTCGCTATCACAGTGCGCCTTCGGATTTCATTGTCACACTATTGACCCTTTGGTAAAATAATTTAAGTGTATTTAAATTGTAGAGATTTTCCAAGCGTAGCTTAGATGTGGCACATGGCGAAAGTATGGGGCATCCAGTGAGGATCGAACTCACTTTTCAGTAGTAACTGATCTAGCAAGACATGCTTGCCAACCATTACACCACGCCGAGGTGCCCAAAAATATAGTGATTTTACAAGCGTATCTTGGATGTGGCACAAGGCCGAAGGTAAGGGGCACCCAGTGAGGATTGAACTCACTACTCAGTCGTAAATGTTCTAGCGAGACAAGCTTGCTAACCATTACACCACCTCGAGATATCCAAAGTTAATTTCTAAGCGTAGCTTAGATGTGGCACAAGGCCGAAAGTATTGGACACCTAGTGAGGATCGAACTCAATTTTCAGTCGTAACTGATCTAGCGAGACAAGCTTGCTAAACATTACACCACGCCGAGGTGCCCAGAGTATTTAAATTGTATCTGTGTGCTTTTCGTATCTCTAATTTATAATTTGCATATGGGCCTTTTCATTTTGATAACAGCCATGCATTGAATCTTCTTGCAATTGACGCTTTGTCCTTTTTGCACTGTCTTCTGTAAGAGTTATTCTTGTTTCCTTTTGGTATCTGTTATCAACACTGCATGTCTGATGTTGATAAGATTGTAGCCGCCAATAATAGATTCTGGTTGAACTTCTAATTCTCTCAGAATAGGTTCACGATGTAGATTGAAGTCCGTTGAGAAGATGCAATCTTGTCTTAAACTCCTTTTTATTTTTGTATATTTACTGAAAGTTGTTCATTCTCTTCCTACGGTATATTAGAAAAATCAAAATATTTTCTTATCTTTAAACGAAATACTGATTTTTTTTTCTTTTCGGGATATATGTGGGCACCACTTTTAATATGGTGCAAACCATGTTTAAAATTTTTAAAAATATGACCATGTAACGCGGAGGAGGGTCGTATTCAAAATCAAATTGAAAATTGCTTTTTTCATTGCAAATTATTTATTAAATCATAGTCAAGTATTTTACGAAAATTAGAGAGGTTTACAGAATATTTCAAGGTTAATTTAGCATTATCGTTCGTAACTATGCAATGAGATGAGGTAACATAAACCGTAGATTTGTCTGCGGAATATCATTACATTATTGTTACATAATTATAGACAAATGGTTAAGTTGTTTTTTTCAAAAACATTTTATTTTTGGTCGAATATAAATCTGAAATATTACTTTTTACAGGCTTTATATTTTAAATGAAATGGGATCATTCTAAATTTCAGAATTTCGCTATTGCGCATCAAAATATCAGGTCATCCCATACGTTCTGTCCGAATTTTGAATAAAGAAAACAAGTAACCAAATCTTACATTTAATTACAGATTCAATCAACAGTGTATTTTCCCTGATTATCTATGATTTCCTTCCATCTATTAACAAGCTTACTAATTCCATTACTGTAAAATTCTTTTGGCTTTGATTCGAAGAACTCACCAATGTCAGTTTTAACCTCTTCAAAAGCTGTTTCTTCCAAATGATTCTGTGAGCTACGAAACAAATTGTAGTCTGAAGGAGCAAGATCGGGAAAATAAGGTGGATGAGGAATTTTCTCCCAACCAAGTTCTTCGATCTTTTGTGACGTGATTCTTGCTGTGTGGGCTCGCGCATTGTCCTGATGAAACGTCACCCATTTTCGATTCACCATAGCAGGTCTTTTTTCCCTCAAAGCTTGGTTCAAATGCTTTAATTGCTGACAGTATATTTGAGCATTAATTGTTGCATTAGGTGGTAAGAATTCAAAGTGGATTATTCCTTGGCGATCCACCAGATTGAAAGAAGAACCTTTTGCCCGTGAAGTTCCTTTCTCGGCTGTGGCTGGGATCCTTCCTCTTTACCAAGACGCTGTCTACGACACTTAACATTTCAATAAAAGATCCATTTTTCGTCGCCAGTCACAAGTCTATCCAAAAAAGGTGAAACAAGTTGGTGAGAATGGAGAGAAGAGCAGATGTCAACTCGTGATTTGAGGTTGTTTTCAGACAATTCATGAGGCACCCATTTTCCAAGTTTAGGAACGAACTTTTCCAAGTTGTTGAAGATGACGATGAACAGTTGTATGGTTTGAACTGAGAACCACTGCCAATTCCTCAACTGATAAAGCAGGATTTTCTTCAAGGGCTGCTTCAAGAAGCTTTTCATCAAACTCAACTGGACGTCCGGTTCGATCTTCATCTTCAAGGGTGAAATCTCCACCTTTGAATTTTTGCAAACCATCTTCTGCAAGTTCTTTCATTCACACATTCCTCTCCATAAACTGAGTGAATGTTTCTATCCGCTTCATCTGCTGAGTTTCCTTTCTTGAACTCATAAAGCATTATGTGCCTCAAATGATTCTTGGATACTTCCATGTTAGCAGAGTTTTAATCAAACAAAATTTTATTTTATTTTTCTCTGAAATAAAATTTGATCAGTTTAAATGCATCTAAATAAAAATAATGTTCAGCTCCATTAGACATTATAAAATACTCTTTAAATTTCGTTCATTTTAACAAAAAAGTTAAAATTCGGAGAGAACCTATGGGATGACCTGATAATATGGTGCAAACCATGTTTAAAATTGAAGACATTTGACCATGTAACTGGGCCAAAATATATTAATGCTTCCTTTCATATGATTGTAAGAGTTGAAGTGATGCGGTATTTTAGGTAATTTCTATTTTTTATGTATTTTCTATTTTTGTGATTATGCAGCGCCAGAAGAGATATTTTAGCCTAATTTTAATAAGTGATCTTACAAAAAGTTTGGATATAGATGATGTTTTAGAAATATACAACAGTGAAGCCTGTGCATCATGGCAAAGACAATTCCTTTTTCGAGCGTTGTGTACTGGGGTTACATAATCACGAACAATCACCTGTACTAGATAACAGAAACCACATCATTCAGCAGCTAAACTGGATATGGCATGCAGCTCGAAGAGAAAATAATATTAGGTTGGTGCAAAAAATAATGACGTAATAATGTCGTTTTTTGACGTTAAAAATACGTCAAAAACGACATTATTACGTCATTATTTTTGCACCAACCTAATATTATGTTGACGTTCCACGATACCCATAATAAAATGTTAGGAAGAAAACCCCATCAATACTCGTTATAGCGATAAAAGCTACTGCACTTGAGAAACCTCTTTCCCTGAAAATATTGTTTCAAGAAAAAGATACAATAAATTTTGACCGATAGCAACACTTGGCTGCTCGGTCAATGAATGCTGAATATTTCCTCATGAGGAAACAGCTAATATTGTCATTATCGTCGTTTTCATGTGCCATGTCCTTTCAGGACGTAGTCGATCATGGCTCTATCCCTTGCAGCTCTCAATAAGTTCCTTTCCTGTACTTCATCCACCTGCTCAAGCTTGCCAGGAATGTCACGTGCTGCTTTCCCCTGTCTCTCTTTCCCTCGACCCGTGACTAGCATATTGTCAAGACCCTCCTTCCTCATTATGTGTCCCAGAAACTTCAGCTGCCTCTTCCTGATGTTAAGCATGTGTCACCTCCTTATCTGCCTCCAATCCAAGACCTCGTCGTAGCTCACTCGCTGGGTCCACGAAATCCTCAGCATCCTTCTGTAGAACCACATCTCCGTCGCCTAGAGTCTCTTCTTCATCCTTGAGGAAATCGGCCATTATTCGCTGCCATGAAGAAGGACAGATGTCAGGTAAATGTATTCATTTCTTTGTTAACAAAGAAATCTTCCTGTCTCGCAATCTTACCATGGCCATATGGGAGTATGGATTATTAGTGAAAGAGAAGACTTAAAATAAGGGCATCGACAAAAAGTGAATGAGATTCAAGAAGACAGGAGATGGCGATTGACACTGCATTTAAATTTTGGAAGGTTGTAGTTATCAGGGATGCAAGGAAATGGAAGTGAGTTCCAAAGATGGGAAGTGCGAGAAAGGAAACTTCTGGTGCAGAAATTGTGGTTGAATTTAAGTTATTTCAACAGTGAAAGGGTGGGACCTAAATGCCAGTCTAGTAGCACTCTGAGATTCATGTATCCGAGAGACTAAGAAAAAAAGATCAACCTGAAAAGCCTATTTAAAAACATGACCTGAATTTGAGGTTAAAACTTTCGCTATGCCGAAGATAGTTTTGCTGGATAATATTACCACTGAGCGAAGTCTGTGTTGAATTTTCTTATCTTCTACACTAAATCTCGATGCCCCTTTGATGCAATGGATAACGACCCAGAATGGGAAACTAGGTCATATAGCCTTGGTTGGCAATCAGGCTATGAGAAGTGAAACTCTGAATTCAAACCAGCCTTTCGGGAATTTGGCCCTGTCAGTTTACCTTGCCCAAGACATATCATTGCTGTTAAGGGAAGAATATATGTTGTCCCTAAAGCCGTGATAGGTTACGGAACTCGTGATCTTTGTTTTTAAACTTCTTATAAATGCTCAATACATCGAGGTATTCCAACATATGTATTGACAGAGGATTTTTTAATTGTTTGATGGACTCAGGTTATATGCCATCTCTAATTTTATTCCAATTCAGGTTGTTCAGATATATTGGTTTATTTATTTATTTTTGCAGCAGTGTTAAGCCTGTACAAGGCACAAGAGCACTCGAGGTCGAGAGCTACAGAATAAAGGGTACAGCGTATGCGAATATGTGTGGAAAATAACGGTTAACTTTAAACTTGAATAGGTGATGATTGTAGTGAGCGGGGAAGCAAGTTTTTCAGAGCCGATTCCACACGGCAATGGTTTGTGGGAAGAATCTGCTTGACTGGAACTTGCATCTCACCAGGGAAATTGCTGTAGAGTAGTTTTCACAGTGGAGGCTTGTATTTCAATAAGTCGTCCTAAATTAGGTTCGACGTACAAAACGTTAGGAACTTGAAAATAAGAGTTAATGACGCAGCAATCTAGTTGTGATGGTTGGTACTTCAATGTCCGATATCGACTGACTTGCTCAACACCACTGAGCCCAACTGGCCACTGCTACTACTACTTATTATCTGTGGGAGAGTCCATTACTATAGAATAGGTATTATGGTATAACAGAAATAGGAAGGGAATTACGGTGATTCGCTACAATGTGCGAGTCTTAGCCGTGAAAGTTAGGACTGGTTCACCTGAACATATTATGGAAAAGAAAACTGGTTTGTATTTTACATATTGCTTTTTCAAAAGTCTTATTCGAAGAAAATTATTCACTAATTAAATTTTTAATCTTTAACAGATTTCTTTTTTTCGGTTATAAAAAAAAAATAACTTTATGTTTTTCTGGTACTGAGTTGTGTCGGTTCTGAGTTTTCTCAGTTCTGACATCTCCCGGCACTCAGTAGGCGGTGTTCAGTTGGCGGCGTTGAGTTGTCCCTTCCAGCGCTTAACTAGCAGTGTGCTAATTCTTTGGTTAAGCAGCATATTACTGCGATGCTCATAGTCTTCTTTTTTAAGGTTTCAAGAGGTTTCACCAATGTAAATAATTTTATATAATTTTGGATATCTTGTACAATCTATTTTGAATATGCCTGTTTCTGTACTGTTGTTACTACTACTTCGTTTGGTGCTTACTATAACTTATTGTTTTAGAGGCAGCGTTGACTTGCATAACATTTGTCAAATTTTATGCAAGCGTCTCTCAAAAAGTAAGTGCAGTCATACATTGTTGGATATATTGATAAGAAAATAACAATACCATTTTCTTTTGCACAAATAAAAGTTACCTAAAATAAAACGCGTTTTTCTTTCTTTTGTACGTCTCAGCATTTTTGACAAACAGATTTTTCACTTGTAAAGCAATACATACATACATACATATATATATATATATATATATATATATATATATATATATTTCGACCGCTAAGTTTCCCGATTTATGATACTCGCTTTAAAAATGTAAAATGTTTTAATGTTATTGCGTTTATTGATTTTAGTTTTATCCGTTGTCTCTGCTACAAACGAGTTCCAGAATAAATTTTACTAATTCTGAAAGATAATAATAATAATAATAATAATAATAATAACAGCTGAACAGTCAAAATACCGCTATAAAATGTAGGTTATTTCAAAGATACCCATCTCCACGAAATTTTTTTGTAGCTTACAAAACAACCAATTTATCATTATAGATTTAAAAAAAAAATGTTAAGCAAATATTTAAGGGTTGTTTATTTTTCTACGAATAGGGAATTCAGAAAACAAACACATTATCATCATCATCAGCAGCAACATCATCATTATCGTCATCATCATCATCATCATCACCGTCCTCGTCATTATCATCCTTAGTATTACTATAATCGTCATCAGCAGCACAATTGTCATCATTATGATAATCATCTTAATCATCATCATCACCAACATCATCATCAGCATCAGCGTCGTCATCACCACCATCATCAGAAGCAGCATATTTTTTTTCATCACCAGCAGCAGCAGCAGCAGCAGCAGACCCATTGCTGAATGAGCTCGTGTGGTAGAGTAACTGACGAGATCACTCCACATATCTAAGCAGAAAGCCAGAAATATATTCATTCATGCGTCAAGTGGTCTTCGGTGAGTAGCCCATCAACCTTCAACGCAAAACCGTTGCTGGCGTCCTCTATTTTGACTGCTCGTTTTGGTCACGGGTCCGTGGCCGTTGAATCCATTGGGAGAATACTCCACCCTGTTCGTGACATGCGTTTAGAAAGCCCACCTTCCAGTATTACAGTGCCAACATCGCATTCGCTGCATCTATAGAGACCTGACTAGGTAGCCGTCAGCCCAACAGGAAGATTAATTCGTCCATTATAAAGTCTCATTTTTAATCCTACAGTCAACTTCTTTAGCAGTAACGCCTGATGGGGGAACTGACCACCGATGACCATATCATTCAACATGTGCTACTGGTGTACATGGTACCTGCAACACACATGGCATCGTTGTTGTCGTCGTCCGCGGCGGCTTTCTCTGGTATTCAAGAATATTATTTCTACTTTGGTGATCGCTTCGTCTATGATGATGGTGTCGTAAATTGGGCCCGAACGTCCAGGTTCAGGCCTAGAAGCTTCTAATTTTACGAAAACCAACTCCCGTCATTCATTCCACATCGCCTTTTGGGTGTGCAAGAGTTGGTTTAAGATGAAAGAAAATCAGAGTAGAAGAAAATGCTGATGGCGTGAATTTTTTTAAGGTGATCTCAGCATGCCAACAAGTGACCCACAGACTTGATTTCATGAACTTCCTTGGCGGCACATATGGAATGAGACATGAAGAATCCAGTTATGAAACTGTAACGGACTGCAACTGGCATAATGGAGAAATAAACAAAAAGTTGTGCATCAGCTTATTCTATGGTATCCAAATAATGGAAAAAAGATTAAACGGTAAACCAGCACGATTGAATGCAGCTATCGATTTTTTTTTTTTTTTGCATGCTAGGATGCTAGTTAATATTCGTGTCAGTCAGCTGTTGGCTCTCACGCTGGCCAATAGAATCTTCCTGCCTATTCGTGGCAGCCAGCTATAGGCTCTCACTCTGGCCAATAAAAAATGGCCGCAAATTACATGAAAACAACCGTATAAACAAAATATAGCATAGAGCACCCTATAATTTTATCTTCTTATATTGGGAGGATAAGATAGAAAGGAATATTTTTTTTTATAATTATATAATAAATATAGGGCCACATTATATAATATATATACGGCCAAATATAACATAGAGCACCGCCTAATTTTCATGTCTCATATTAAGAACGTAATGTAGAAAGGATATCATTTTTTATAAATATATAATGAATACGGTCGAATATAACGTATAATCCTATAATAACGTATAATCCTATAATAATAATAATATTATAACCCTATAATAACGTATAATCCTATAATTTTCACGTCTAATATAGAGACCGTAAGGTGGAACGGAATATAATTATCCAGAAATATACAGTGAACATATCGTCGAATATAGCATAGAGCACCCTTATAATTTCCGCTTCTCATATTGAGACGGTAAGATAGAAAGGAATATAATTTTTTTTATAATTATGTAATGAATATACGGTCAAATATAACGTAGAGCACCCCCTAATTTTCATGTCTCATATTAAGAACGTAAGTTAGAAAGCAATATAATTTTTATAATTATATAATGAATACGGTCGAATATAACGTAGAAAACCCTATAATTTTCACGTCTAATATAGAGACCGTAATTTAGAACAGAATAAAGCTTTTCATAAGTATCTAGTGAATATATCGCCGAATATAACAACAAATTTAACGATAATAATATAGTTACCATCTGGTAGAACGTAACATAATTTTATTTATTATATAGTGACCATTTAAAACAACGCATAATCCTATAATTTTTCTAGCTATTAATATAGTGACCATTAAGTGTAATGTAATATAATTTTCATAATAATACGGTTGCCATGCTGTAGAATATTTAATAATTTTTATAGATAATTATATAATGGCCATACTGTAAGACATAACAGAAGACATACTGGCTACTTGTCCCGGTAATCACAATACACTCAAATCAACAATATATTGATAATACTATGCACTCTTCGCGCCAGGTTACGTTGGCTAACAACTTTTACTTCGTCTGTCATTTCTTCTGTCCTATATAGATTATTTATTTTGGTAATGTCTACCTGTGTTTTGTTCACCTCAAGCAGCTGGGAAAAGATAAAAATGTGCCTTGAGTCATGCAAAGGAAACACTGATAAGAGCCGTGTCCTATCCGCTACCGGGTCATTATGTCAGCGCTAGGAAAATTTGCACGTAAGGCACGAAGAATTACTTGTGTTGTTGACTTGAGTAAAGGGTATGGCAATTGCTTGTCTGGCTGTATTTTATTATCTTGCATGGCAAAAACATATTTATTTAGAGTATAACGTAACAAAATAAAGATTGTTTCCACAACAAAAATTATGTCCAATTATGGTGTTTTTGGAAGTCAAACAATCTTTGTCAGTGCTTGATGTCAAGTGATAGAACATGAATGATAATGTTGGAATTAACCATTTCCATCCAAGAACATTTTGTTATTCACTGACTGTAGAGTTAATGTTACTGTCGGTTGAAATTTATAAAATACTACCAGTAGAGCCCGGCGTTGCCGAGGATGTAACAGTAAGAGATAGATCAAGTATCGACCATAATAAAGACTGAAAAATAAAATTGACAAAGATTATTGTTTAAGGTTGACGGACACGCATGTCTTAAATAGTTTTTTTTTTTTTTTACGAATTGGTCAAACATTGTTTTCAATCGTTATGAGTCTACCGATTGAATAGAATTTTATTATAAACAATTGTCTTGTAAATGTAATTTTTAAAGCATTGTGAATGTAAAAATAAAGAAAAAAGTGTGCAAGACAATAAAAAACATTACCTGCCAAAAAAAGTGAAGTTTTGTTGAAATCTAATGTAGGAAATCCGATCCCATATATAAATGAACACACACACACACACACACACACACACACACACACACACACACACACACACACACACACACACACACAAAACAAAACAACCTGGGGACAACTCATATTGGGTTATACTTATTATAAAAATAAGTATAACCCAATATGAGTTGTCCCCCTTTCATTCTGGCGACAGTGATGCCTCTTAATCGTGCTTTCAAATTGATTTCGTGCAAAAACAATTGTGTTTTTCTAATTTTTAGCGCTGTCAGAACCACCGCAAGGTCATTTTACGTATTCCTGTGAAGGTTTGTTGAGATCGGTTGAAAAATGTAGGAAATCCAATCCAATATATAAACGAACAGACACACACACACAACCTGGTTTTATAATAAGTATGATTTTTAAAATAATTCAAAAAAGAAAAAATTAGACATCTCCAGTCAATTAACTGTTATCGCTCTTTCTGATACCGTTGGGAGTTTTCTTCCAAACTTTTGCTTTATGTCATGTGGAAATGTTAAGTCGTACTTCTTGGAACACATGTTAACGAAGATTGCTTTTTCGTTCAAAAGTAACAAAAATGATTAAATGTTCATTTATCGTATCCCCACTGTGAGGTCTATGGAGATTACATCCACTTGTCATATGGATAGATTGTGAAAAATACAAACCAGCCCTCCAATAAGAGGATGAAATTTCTAGGAAATTCAGAGCAGTTATATGAGAAGTGGACATTTAATTGTCTCGTCACGGGTCACTTTCCAACCACCGCAATGTAGAATTTTCTACGAGTATTTTCATAGTAATTATTTTGATGAACTATTTGCCATGGTAGCAATACTTTATGAATTTATTACAGTACTAGATTAGCAGTTGAATTGATTAGATGCAACCATAAATTCTCTGGAACCAGTTTCTTCATTCGCACTTCTCTTCTAGCTTCAATTCTCTTCTGGCTTCGATCTTTCCAGTCTAACTTGATCTTCAAAAATTTAAATGCAATGTCATTCGTTATCGACTGTCTTCTTGATTCCTCTTCTTTTATTATTCTCACTCCTTAATAATTTGTCTCTTATTATTATTTTATTCTCACTCAGTAAGCCCATGTGTCTTAGTCGCTATATTGCCTTGCCTGGGATGAAATGACTAAAAAATAAATAAAAATAAAATTTGTATTTTATTTAGAAGATTATCTTCATTGATTAACGGAGTTAATGAATTTCGCTTTCAGGTATCTTAGATTGTTTGAGTTAAAATTCGCACTCTTCAAGATAAGTTAAATTATTTCCTTAAGAGACTTCTATAAAGACATGAATAAATGGTACTCCACAGATTCAATATGCTACCGAGAAGTATCCGAGTTCAGTATTGCAACTTTGTTTCATAATTCCAAATCGACATTGACCTAATTAGAAGCTGTAAATGTTCAAGACACTCTGCAACAGGTGTTCATAGTCAGTGCTACACTAGCTAGGTAGCAGCACCTCCGTGTGACGGTAGATTTTCGTCCAGCAAATATTATTCAAAATGAAACTTCACAAACCATATTTGACAGGTTCTCTTATTTACAATACCTTCTGCATCAATAACCTACACGAACCGTTTGAGGGACAGTTTTAGCGTACTTAACAAAGTAACCTTTGTCTTAATGGCTGTAGACAAACTTGTGAAGTATAGAACAACAGCCTCTCAACGTTAGATGCTGTTCCTGCAGTCACTTTAGAAGGGAATTTTTACGGGATGAAGTTGCCAGAACCATACTCAACAAATTTTGAATTCAGAGTTTTCGGTGTCCTCGCAGACTTTGCGTGCTGATAACCAATAAATAATCCTTTAGATGTCAGTTTACCTGGAAACGACCAAAGCCTTTATTAATAAGCAGAATTGGAATTAAGGCATGAAAGATTTCACAGCTTTAAGATGACTCCTTCATAGACATGCTCTGAACATTTCAGCAAACACTCATATTCTTAGCATCAGGAAAACAGTGTTGAAATTTCTGGAGCATATAAAGAGGTAAAAGGGTTTGAAAATTTTGATACTCACAGGACAGATTAAAGATAAGAGAGACATGGGAAAGCAACGCGTAACCTACCTGGCGAGCTTCAGTCAATGGATGGTGGAGCAGTGTTTGGGAAAAATTAAACAAAAGTTATTAAGTTCTAGTTATTAAGATGGGGAATTATGGAGAGCCATCTTTGCTAGCCTCCTGAAACGACACGGCACAAAGAAGAAGAAGAAGAAGAAGAAGAAGAAGAAGAGACTACGACGGGAGAGGTTACGAGGTATGAGCGAATATAAGACGAAGAGAAACATTATTACGGTGTTGCCATATCAGGATTGGTAGTCCTGCTATTCAGCTTGTCATGGGTCCTTACCTATAGCTACAGAATGAACTAACACTATGTATACTACGCTTCTCGGCTTGACTGTCGAACTCTCTGCTTCTGAGCAGAGAGGAACCCGGACGAGCCTCCGCCGAAGGGCAGAGTCTCGTTCAGGGAGGTTGACCAATCCGATCCCGTTTATATGGGTTCTAGGGGTATTTTTTGACCGAGCTTCTCGGCTTGACAGTCGAATGCTCTGCCTCTGAGCAGAGAGGAACCCGGACGAGGCTCTGCTGAAGGGTAGAGCCTCGTTCAGGGAGGTTGACCAATCCGATTCTGTTTTTACAGTTTCTACGGGCATTTTTTGGCCGAGCCTACGGGCTCGGAAAACCAACGAAAAACTCAGTCTTGTGCCACATCTTTCCCTCGTAGGGGTAAATATCGAATCGAGTCGAGCCGATAGTAGTTCACTCCAAACCAAACTGACAGTCATACACCTTTCAAGTCTTGTATTATTATTTCGTGTAATATAGCTTCTTTATTTCTACTCTTGTGTTTGTGTTGTTCTTCCTTGGTCCTGACCTGGACCATAACCCAGCTCGAGGTTCTTGACAAAATCTAAAGAAATATCTGCAATATAATCGATCGTGACTTGGTATATCGACTTTATTCACTTTCTCACAGGCGTGTGGATTCCCTGTCTTTTCTACTATACTTTCATGACAACTTCTCTGACGAGCTTTTTACCCCTGGTGCTCTGAGTACATGAACTTAAGCTTGCTACTAGATTGGCATCTAGGTCCCACCCATTTACTCTTGAAATAGTTAAATGTAACAACCACTTCTGCC
>CAHIKZ030002290.1:640000-650000 GCA_903632075.3 Acanthosepion pharaonis | reverse complement strand
ACAGGTGCGATTCCTATCGGAGGACGAATATTTTCTATGAAAATTTCTCGGACATTCAGGCCGGTAAATGTTATTAATACTGTTTATTATAAATCAGAGCATTTACTTAAATATTTGTATCTACAAAAAGGATGCATAAACATAAAAATGTCTTTATACATATATATACACACACACACACACACACACATATATATATATATATATATATATATATATATATACTAATCTTCACCTAATAAAATAGGGAAGAGCCACTCATAATAAAAGTAAATAAGTAAATGTGTTGTATAAGCTTAGGAGAAGGAAATATGTGCGTTTCACGATTTTATGTAGGAAAGATAACTATGTTATTTGCAATAACAATTTACATTGTCATATAATAGGTGACTCTTATAGTGTTGGATCCCTTCTGATTCGGTGATTTGCTATAACTCGACCTGGAATCGATTCCACAAGTGATCAGAAGACATTCTGGAACGATGGAGAGACACGCGGTATCGATAATTGTCTGGATCTCAGGGATTTTTGTTGTTTCAGAATCAAGCGTGCGAACGGACCTCGTCATCCCATCAATCGATAAGGTTTCCTTTTCGGCAAACATTGTGGTCATCCTATTCGCAGACATTCACCAGAACACTCTTCAAACTATTTTGGCCTTCTTGGTCCCAGATGACATGACGCGATATTCTGCTGAAATAACTCATCCTTGCTGGGATAAATTGTAATAGTAATATCAGAGTAATATAAATGGTAATATTAGAGTAATATAAATTATAATAGAAATATTAATGTAGTATAAATGGCAATATTAGAATGATTAGAATAATGTAAATAGTTTCATAAATATAGTAATATTAGAGTAATATACATGTTAATAGTAATATTACAGTAATATAAATAGTATTTTTTACTATATATAGTAATAGTAATATTAGAGTAATATAGATATTTTCATATATATTGTAATGTTAGAGTAATATAAATGGTAATAGTAATAAAGTAATAGAGTAATATAAGTGTTAATCGTAATATAGAGTAATAAGAGTAATAAAATTGTGATATTAGAGTAATATAAATAGTAATATTATTAACTGTAATAGTAATATTAGTGTAATATAAGTGGTAATATTAGAGTAATATAAATAGTTATTGTAGTATTAGAGTAATATAAATATTTTCATATCAGTAGTAATATTAAAGTAATATAAATAGTAATAGTAATTTTAGGGTAAAATAAAAAGTAATGTAACATTACAGTAATATAAATAGTTATATTGGACTAATATAAATAGTAATAGAAATATTAAAGTAAAATAAATGGTAATATTGGAGTAATATAAATAGTAACAGTAATATTAGAGTAAAATAAATATTTTCATATATATAGTAATATTAGAGTAATATAAATGCTAACAGTAATATTAGAGCAAAAATAAATGGTAATGTAATATTAGCGTAATATAAATAGTAATATTAGAGTAATATAAATGGTAATACTAATATTAGAGGTTTTCTTATATGGAAACATTTGGAATCTATTGACCGAGCAGCCATTAAAACTGTCGGTTGAAATTATTAAAATCATTCCGTTTATACATTATTTTAGGAAAATAGGTTTCTCAAGTCGAGCAGCTGTTATCGCTCTTTCTTGTATTGATGGAGGGTACCTTCTTAACATTTTATTTGAAGTAGTGAAGTATGTTAAGATCTTGATTATGCCATAATTTTATCTTCGAATTACATGTGCTATCCATTTTACTTGATGCTGTTTTTGGTTTGTTCTCAAGTGATGTGGTTTATGTCAATTGGTACAGTTCTTTGTGGTTCTCTAGCGCCATAGAAACGGTAAAATTGAATTACGTGTTTGCTACGCTCAGCAGTGAATATTTTAATACTTTGTTCCAGTAGTAAAAAAGCCAAAGAGCCACACCAGCCATAGGGTTATGTAATTAGGTTGTTCTAAGGGTGTAAAATTGTGAAGTAACAAGTGCATATATTGAGAATTAGCAGCATGGCCCGGAGTTGCACGTGCTTGATTAAAAAATCTTACGACACATACAGCAATCGCTATCACTTGACTTAAATTATTTTTGCTCTTCCTTGTCTTTAAGGAGTGCCTTTTGTCGTGCTGATGTTGCTACATGCCTTACTTCTTGCCTATCTCACAATGCGAATTTTTTCTAAGCTCTATGCCAAACATTAAATCTGTTACGAAAAAAGAACTAAACAAAATGAACACAAAACTATCAGCTTTAAAAAAGGACTCGTAACTGGAAAAACCGAATGAAAAAAGAATGTTAATAACAAATACTTTTTCCAATCTGCGGAATCAGAATCAACGTTGAGATTAAGCAATGAATGAGCCAATTGAATAAAGTGCCATGCAGATTTAAATTTTTTCCCACTTTTGACGAATGCAGCTATCGATTTTTTTGCATGCTAGCATGCATTTAACATGTGTCAGACAGCTGTTGGCTATCATGCTGGACAATAGAACCTTCCGTGCCAGCTATAGGCTCTCCGGTCAGTCGAAAATGCCAAACTATGGCTGTCGTAAAAAGCATGAAAAAATCGATTATTTCCAGAAAAATGGGTCTTGCAACTTCTCGCCACTTGGCATGTGCATGCAAATTTTGGTGCAAATCCGTCGACAAATTGCACACACACACACACACACACACACACACACACATACACATACACACACACACAAACACACACATCCTGCCTTTTATAGATAGAGATATGCAGATAACAGAATAGCTTTAGATCAGGAAGCAAGTCCTTGCGAGTTTGTTCCCAGAATTCTGGAAAGAAAATATTTGTGTTCTTACCAATGGAATACTAAAAATGATGGTGGATGAAGCGACACTGCTTCCGTGTAACGGTAGGTCCTAGCTTTGAAGGTCAGAACTGAGGAATATAGCTAGTTTGAATATTTGTTCTGAAAATAGACACAGATTTGCGCATATGAATTCAATATGAACCAGTGCTGTTATTATGTTACCACATGATTATAGCGAGACACATCTGATCACTACGGAAAGATCGTCGGTCACTGCGCTCTCGACTCTAGATGGTAATAACTTCCATCGAGTACTCCCTATAAGTACAGGACACAACTGATATTATATGACCAATAATTTCAGAAATGTTATATCCTATCCGCTTAGCCCTCAACCAGTTTGGCCTTCAATAATTCAAGAGGCTTTGTCGTGAATAGCTTCGTTGTTGTTGACACTACTGTTACCAGAAGTCAGAGCATATCAGATATCGGTCTTGGCATTTTAATTAAATGTTTTAATCATTTCACTCAAAGCAAGCCGATAAAGTTATTAAGATGCATGGGGTTACTGATGATTAAAGTCAATACGGTGAAGGAATCTGTGAAAAGATTACCGAGAAGAAAATACAATAAAAATAAGAGGATTGAAGGTGGCAGACAATGGCAATTAATTTTGCATTTAATTTTTTGCGGCTTGAATTTGACAGGAAAGCAAGGAACTGAAAGATAGTTCCATCGGTAAGAACCGCGAGAAAAGAAAAGTATGATTGCATATATATCATCATACTTATAAAACCCAGGTTGTGTGTGTGTGTGTGTGTGTGTGTTTATATATTGGATCGGATTTCCTGTTCGTTTATTTTGGAACCGATTTCAACAAAAAACTCCACAGGACTACGTAAAGTTACCTTGCGGTGGTTCTGGCAGCACCAAAAATTGAAAAAAACACAATTGTTTTTGCACGAAATCAATTTGAAAACACGATTAAGAGGCATCACTGTCGCCAGAATGAAATGGGGCCAACTCATATCGAGTTATACTTATTATAAAAACCAGTTTTGTGTGTGTGTGTGTGTGTGTGTGTGTGTGTGTGTGTGTGTGTGTGTGTGTGTGTGTGTGTTCGTTTATATATGGGGTCGGATTTCCTACATTTTTTAACCGATTTCAACAAAACTTCACTTTTTTTTGGCAGGTAGTGTTTCTTATTGTCTTGCACACTTTTTTCTTTATTTTTACATTCAAAATGCTTTAAAATTCCATTTACAAGACAATTGTTTATAATAAAATTCTATTCAATTGGTAGACTCATAACGATTGAAAACAATTTTTTTGTTTGAGTTTGGGTTTGACCAATTCGTAAAAAAAAAAAAATAATAATTAAGACATGCGTTTCCGTCGGCCTTAAACAATAATCTTTGTCAATTTTATTTTTCTGTCTTTATGATGGTGGATACTTGATCTATCTCTTACTGTTACATCCCCGGGCAACGCCGGGCTCTACTGCTAGTTACCAGAAAAAAAGTACTGAGCTGCTACGTGACGCCTGTCAAAGATGAAGAAAAAACTCGAGGCAACAGAGATATGTTTCTACAAAAGGATGCTGAGTATATAATGGACCCAGCCTGTAAGCAACGATGAAGTTCTAGAGAAAATGCAGACAAGGTGGAAGTTTATACTTAATATCAGAAGGGGGCAGATGGAATTTCTGGGATGTTTATGAGAATGGAGGTCCTGGAGAATCTGATATTCACACGTCGAATATAGGGAAAGAGAGACAAGGGAAAGCAACGCAAGACATACCTGGCGAGCTTAAGCAAGTAGATGACAGAACATGGTCTGGGAGAGGAGGCAGTGAGACGAAACTTATTGCGACCTAGAAGGTATAGGGAGAAGTGGAGAGCCATGATCCCTTACGTTCTGCAAGGAACCGACACATAAAGATGAAGAACCTCTGTCAGTCTCCTACAGAAAGACAGTCAATTAAGAAGACGAAATGTTGTATTAAATAGAAGGGAATAAAAATTCTAGCCTAAACATTTCTTTAAATTTCTTCTTCTTCTTCTTCTTCTTCTTCTTCTTCTTCTTCACGATCATGACTCTTCATAATATTCTGTCTTTTGAACCTCTTAACAAATTTAGACTATTTTTATCTTTCCTATACTTTGTTCCGTCATCCACTTACATCCATTTACTCGAGCTCGCTAGGTAGAGTATGCGATGTTTTCCTCTGTCCATCTTGCAGTCAATCTATCCTGTCAATATCTGATTTTCCAAGTCCACTTTTATCATTAAGTGCCTTAGAAACTTCACCTGTCTCTTCCTGATAATAATTTTGACTCCCCGTATTGTTAACATTTTCTCTAAACCTTCGTAATTTCTCATATGGATCCATGGTATTCTCAGGATCTATTGGCATAACCATATTTCTGCTGCTTCACCAAGCTTTTAGCAATGCGTAAATTATCTATTTATACAGTCTCGACACTATTGTTGAAGTGTTGATATACGCTTAGTATTTTATCAATCTCCAGCTAATAATAATACGTATTTTTGGCTTAATGCGAATATTTAAATATTGCATTTTATGCAGTGTCCAATGGTGATTGTTATTGACTTATTCTGTAAAGGAAATTTCCAAGTTTTCTTTTTTTCTCAATAGGTTTATGAATAGGAAGTCTGCACCGAAACTAAAAATAGTTCTTGTTTTCAACGAACCTAATCGAATGAATATAATCTAATAAAATATACATAGCTCTTTGATCATAAAGACTGGATCGAACACTTAGCGGAATTAGTTTGGGGCCACTGCCATTTACGTTAATTTTACTTCAGCTACCAAGTGGAATAAAGCCAATATAAGTATATTTGAGTATAAATTAATTCCAGTCGAAGATGATCATGATATTTGTATCAATGTAGAAAAGCATTGAAAGAAAAGCCTTTATGTGGCGGCAAAAATAGTGCAAGAGAATCGTCGTGCCGACATCTTTAAATTACAGAGGCTAATTAACAATGGCATATGCCAGATAATGCAACCGTACGTATTTAGGCTGCATTCAGAGAGCAGGTGACGTTGTCCAACCGGGAGTGACTTTTATTCCACCCGTCTGGAAAGCTTCGATGTAATAGACACCTAAACGCACACATATATCTATATACACACAAACACATGCACACATAATTTTTATTGTTATATTCAAGAAGTTTCAGATGTTGTCTACTCCAGCCTTCTTCAGGTGATATACGTTGGAATTTAAAACCGAACCCGTTATTTCGTCCACGGTTCAAGTTTCACGTGCCATTGTTCTAGTTCCACTTGACATACCTCTTTTTTTGTGTATATCAGTTTCAGTTCTTTTCACTTTAGTAACTCAGCTGTCCAATTTTTTGTTCA
Organism: Acanthosepion pharaonis; assembly: GCA_903632075.3. NCBI lineage: Eukaryota > Metazoa > Mollusca > Cephalopoda > Sepiida > Sepiidae > Acanthosepion > Acanthosepion pharaonis. Next base: position 643,818 of record CAHIKZ030002290.1, on the reverse strand, counting down.
GACGTTTATTCTTGGGAACATCAGTGAATGAATTTTTGGGACTAACAAACCTAATTTCTCAGTAACCATTTTTACCAGAGCTCATATTACAATTTGTTGCTGTTATTGTTTTTCTCTATTACTGTATAATACTGCTTCCAATATTGTATTCCTGTCTATTCTTCTTCGGCTGACGGGATTATTCTGGCCTAGCATATGCGGTGATTCCTTAAGTTTCCATATTTTAGAGTAATATGCTCAGTCTATTATCAAGTGATATATATATATATATATATATATATATATATATATATATATATATATATATATATATATTTTAAAGAAAAACAGACCACTTTAAGGTACCATTATAATAATTTATTTCACCAGAGCCTTTTTAAAGGACGCCGTATCATCAGATAGCAAAAATGAAATGAAACGAAAAATGAAATTAAAATTGATGGGTAGTGTAAGTTTTTGTAATTTAACAGAGAATGTAAAAGGGGTACTTAAAGAGACATGATAGAGTTTAGGAAGGGATTAATTTCATATCTCTCTCAAGCATACTTAATATTGGGGGAGGAGAAGTGACCAGACCATGACCTATTTAGACGGTTAACTTAACGGAAGTGACATATTGATTATGGGAGGGGATAAGGGAAAAAAGAAAAGGAAAAAAGAAAGAAGAGGGAGAGGGAAGTAAAGAGAAACAGGCTGTAACTGGGTTTTAGCAATTTATGTAAAGAATAGATTTTAATGCTTGATAGTAATTTAAATGTCTAAAATATATACTAATTTAGATGTTTAAAATATATAATAAGATTTGTTGACAACTGCAAATCGTATCTCATTTAAGATATCCTGTGGCAAGCCACCGAATATAAACGACAGATTTAGATTTTACATATTATTCTATTGAAAATTGATACTTAACTCGTAACACATGTCCAGTTTAAACAGACACCATTCTTTCCATAGACCCGACTAAGAATATTAGGATAGTATAATGGATATCGCTGAAAAAATGGAATCGGCGAGACGAGTTCGAATTCTGAGATAGTCTTTTGAGTTCACTTTCATTCAAATGCACTTGATAAAGGAATGGATCTTCCTCTTCTCCCACCAGTTGCGTTAAATAGTTGAGTAGATTGGGTTTTCTAGCCTTTAGGTAGCAGCTTAAAAGAAGGAGAATTACGAATTCCAAAGCGAAGAGGTGGCCACTATCTGACCTAAGAATGCACGGTAACACGCTGATTTTCCAAGTGTATTTGCGTGTAAGTAACTGTAACAAAGCCCGCTGCAATTCGAAAACGGTTCGCCGAATTTGTCATTCTGACCATGAGTGTCATGCAGTGTATGCTTATTTTAATATAACTAAAATTCAATCGTTCAGTAAAATACAAGACAAGTTTGACGAAATATACGTAATCTATATAATATGATAAAAATATATTTATGAAAACTGAATTTTACAAAAAAAAGCAAAATGGACACACTGCTTCCGCTTCAGAAAATTAAAAGTGACTTAAAATGACGAGTAAATCATACGTCATCTTCATCCTAGGAAGAAAAAATGAGAGAAAAATCACAAAAACAAAAAAAAAGTTAAAGATCTTAGGAAAAGGAAAAAATAGAAAATTATATAACTCCGGTTTCTTTCGTATATACTTAAAACATAATTTTATTTAAAGATTATTAACGCATATATATATATATATATATATATATATATATATATATATATATATATATGCTGAATGTGTGTGTGTGTGTGTGTGTGTGTGTAACGAATGCACGGCCGCAATTTTCGACGGATTCGCACCAAAATTTACATGCACATGCTCCAAGTTAGCGGAAAGGCCAAGACCGACCTTGCATTTCCCAACTCCCATCGATAGTGGAATAAAGAGTGGCAGTTTTCATAGCCTATATCTGGCTGCCACGAATAGGCAGGAAGATTCTATTGGCCAGCGTGAGAGCCAACAGTTGACTGCCATGAATGTTAACTAGCATGCTAGCATGCAAAAAAAATCGATAGCTGTATTAATCACAAGTGGGAAAAATTTAAATCTGCATGTCACTTTACTCCAATTAGCTCATTCGCTTGCTTAAACTCAACGTTGATTCTGATTCCGCAGAAATGGGTTGGGTGTGAAAAAGTATTTGTTGTTAACATTCTTTTTTCATTCGGTTTTTCCAGTTACGAGTCCTTTTTTAAAGCTGATCGTTTTGTGATCATTTTGTTTAGTTCTTTTTTCGTAGGAGATTCAATGTTTAGCATAGAGCTTAGAAAAAATTCGCATTGTGAGATAGGCAAGAAGTAAGGCATGTAGTAACATCAGCACGGCAAAGGGCAATCCTTTAAAGGCAAGGAAGGGCAAACGAGTTTCGAATAAAGCACGGGCAACACCGGACCATGTTGCTAGTATATATATATATAACTCAAAAGACACCGGTTTATATTTTACACTATTAAAAAAAAATACTATCGATTCTTCGATTCTAATCTACTTTAAATACCATATTTTTGTAGAAAGACTGACTAACCTTCTCGACATTTATTATTGAAACATGGACTCGTCCATCAGCTATGAGTAGAATATCTGCTCATGGAGCAGAGTCAAGAATTGGGTCAAATGATACAACCCGTATATCAAAATTGTACTTAAAGAAGTCCCCGAAACGCTGGTGTGTCGATAAGGACATTAGCAGAGCAATAAGTAGAGACAATGATGAACGGTAAGTGGGCAAGTGTTAATAGTGCAGCAAAAGACAAGAAGGTGTGGAGAGCTATGTTCGTCGACGACCTCAAAGAATGAGAAAATATAAAAAGGAATTATAAAGCTCTGTTACATTTATTTACCAGATATACATTTCAATATATACACAAGTTCTAAAATAAGGTTTGTATCAACCTCATACAAAGACAATGTTACTGAGACTTTCCTACAGGCATGTATGCATACATTATTCTACGCTTTCTGTGAGGGTTGACACTATAGAGTAAGTCTTCTAGGCGGACAAACTGAACGAGTAAGATGTAGTCCCATCATGTTTCATCCATGCTCAATCGTGTCGGTTAAGTAATTTATTGAATATCTTGACGAGGTTGTTGAGTACCCAGTGCATTTTTTACGGCTTATCAACATTTGTTTGATATTTCAAAGCCAGAAAATATTTCCAGATTTTAAGAAATAAAAACCAAAAATATTATTTATTGATATAATTCCTAATAACTAACCCCTTTGCTAAGGAGAGAATAGTTTATTATTAATTTTCTCGAAGGTATTTTTGCGTGAGCGAAAATACAGAACACGACTGGAAATTGAACTCCGATTAGCAGTTCTGAGCGGTTATTCATAACACCACTCGGGTATTGAAACTTATATCACCGAGAATTCCCAAGCGGTCAACCATCTAGATAATGACCAGTATCGATGTTGTTTCACTTCGGTGATCGTACGAGAACTAGTGTTTCAACGTTATATGGTTGCAAGACGGGGGTGGGTGATTACCTTGATGAATAAAATTGCATTTCTGCTGGAGAAATGGCAGGAGAAATATTTGACAAATCATCTGGATTTACATAACGTAGTTTCAAGTTTCCTCGAAAAATTCGAAAGACGAACGAGAGTTGCACCATCACAACTCACACCCATGATGTCAGGTTTGTGTATCGTGGGCGCGTATACACAGAAAGGTGTTGCTATACCTGTCTACGCCGCACTCGTAACAGTATCTACAGATTGCTACCTCACAGGTTACAGGTAACCCTACCACGACGCCACTGTTCACGTACACGAAGTTAAATAGAAATCTGACGAGAGACACGGGGGTTC
>CAHIKZ030002290.1:630000-632500 GCA_903632075.3 Acanthosepion pharaonis | reverse complement strand
ACGCTATTCTCAAGTGCCCCTACTTTAAAATTACACACACACACACACACACATATATATATATATATATATATATATATATATATATATATATATATATATATATATATATATATATATATATATATATATTGCTGAGGATTTACGGCAATTGGGAAAAGAAGGAAATAAGCACGTTATGATTTTTTGTTTAGATATATTTTCGTTCATGACCGCTAGATAGTTTACTGCTTCGGTGGTTGGATGAAGTCTGCATGTATATAGATTAATGTTATCTATCTATCTATCTATCTATCTATCTATCTATCTTGCTAGCTGTTGGTTTGTTCACTGTTTCTATCTATTCATCTTTCTATCTGTCGCTCCGTTCATATTTATCACTCTTCCTATCAATCTATCTAACCATTTTTCTGTATGTATATCTATCTATCGCTCTGTTCATATATATCACTAATTCTATCTATCTATCTATCTATCTATCTATCTATCTATCTATCTATCTATCTATCTATCTATCTTCTTCAATATATCTATATAAATATAATTAAAATATATATATATATATATATATATATATATATATATATATATATATATATCACGAATCCTATCTATCTATTCATATATCTCAAAAATCCTATCTATCTATCTATCTATCTATCTATCTATCTATCTATCTATCTATCTATCTATCTCACTGTTCATAGATATCACTGTTCCTATGTATTTTTATGTTCATAGATATTAGTCTATTCCTATATAGCTGTCTGAATATTTATCGTCTATTATGTATACATATATAATTCAGTCCTGTGACATTATCACTGCGAATATATCTCCACCTCTATATTTAGCTTGATATGCAAGAATCCATTTTTAGCGAGCTAGTCTTTTTATATTTCAGAGGATATTAGTTTTTTCTTATATTTGGATTGAGGTACTTTCTGGAACCGGCCATTTTTTCAACCTCTTCAGCAATGTATCATATATATATATATATATATATATATATATATATATATATATATATGTGTGTGTGTGTGTGTGTGTGTGTGTGTGTGTGTTTATTCCCGCTCAACTGAGCGTATTGTGCACTCTACGTTTTAGTCTTACTACACTCTTGGTTTTTTTTTCTTTGGACTAAAATCATAAGGCACCGGACGATTTGGTTCGCTCTATTCTGATGTTTTTAGTTCTTTCTTTGTTTTTATTTCCATTTTTTCCTCGGGTACACATATTATTTAGATTTGTTTTGACATATCTACAAGTTCAGCTATCCGAATTTTTTTACAAACGTCTATTATATATATATATATATATATATATATATATATATATATATATATATATATATATATGGTCTTGAGACGCAGTAGACTCTCAAAAATGGAGCTTCATTGAGATGTCAAATGTTCATCGTGACTGAAGTAATGTCAGTTTTAGATCGGTTACGAACCAGTTTTTCCCATATTAGAGTTCATTCAGAGGAGTGATCATCTAATTGTAAAGGTAATGATAGTATTATCCGTTTCCCTATAAGGAAATATTTGGCATTCATTGACCGATGAACCACTACTGTTTTCGGTTGGGTTTTTTTCTAAAACACTTTTTGTTTTGGGGAAAACAGGTTCCTCGAGTCCAGTCGCTTTGGTCGCTCTTTCTATTATTGATGGGTATTCTATTTGAAGTCCTGTTGAATGTTAACATCTTTATTATGCCATTATTTTATCTTCGAGTTACATGTGGTATCCATTTTAGTTGTTGCTGTTGTCTGTTCTCAAACCATGTGGTTTCTGTTATTTGGTACTGATCTTTCTGTTTTGTAATTCTTTAGCACAAAAAGAATGATCTTTGCCAATACCTTCAGTCTTTACTCTCTCAAAGCCTTCCCGCTATTATTTCCTCTTCGAATTACATGTGTTATCCATTTTAGTTTGTTGTTGATCTCAAATGACGTGGTTTCTGTTATTTGGTATAATTCTTTGATTGTGATTCTGTAGCGCCAGAAGTATGATCCCTGCCAAGACCGACAATCGTTACTCACCCAAAGCCTGTTTTCTCTTCGATTTGCATGTGTTGTCCATTTTAATTGTTGCTACTGTTGGTTGATCTCAAATACCGTGGCTTCTCTTTTTTGGTATAATTCTTTGTTTGTGATTCTGTAGCAGCCAAAACTCTCAGGCTTTTACTTGTTCAAAGATTTTTGCCTATTAATCTTAGGAAACGGCAGACGGAATCATGTACTATCGGAAACAATAGAATAAAAAGACTATTTTCACAGCATCTTCAGTCATGTGCCATATGCAGGTTTTTTTATTACTTACATCTTGAGGAAACTTGAAACATTATCGCCTCATTGAGATGCCAAACTTTTGTCGAGGCTAGAGAAAAGTCGTTTTTTAATTTTTTTTAAGTGACATGTCTGTCTTAAACTGTTATAAAAATGTACATGATACAAATATATTGAAACATGTGACTGGCAGCTGTATCTCGCCGCATG
>CAHIKZ030002290.1:592500-620000 GCA_903632075.3 Acanthosepion pharaonis | reverse complement strand
AAAATGTAGGGTAATTTGTAACGATTAACGGGTTGGAACAAGATCACGGTGAGCCGAGTTCGAATTCCGGCCAAATTTTGTAGCATTCTCACACACACACACACGCATATACACACAACCACAAAAACAACGACAAAACTTTGTAGAAAATAGCCACCTCTTTCCCTAGCTGTATTAACTAGCAGAGCTGGCTGAGGTCACATATCTTGACCTGGCAAAACTTTTTTGAGAAGGGAAAATATGAATTCAAAAATATCCTGAAGTGTGATGGTCTCCATCTTGCTCTAGACACATCACCTCTGCTAAAACTGCAGATCATGTGGCACTGTAGCGATTCTAATGGGTTACGGGATTCTTGACCATGATGTGTTTAGATATATTAGAAAATAATTCTTTCTATCAATTACATTCACGCATGATTACTAATACTTACGCAGAAATTAAACAGCAATATCATGTATGCCTATGTATCACTTGTCATCTTCTGTGTTTGCTCCCACATCACTTTCAAGCACTTGCTCCCTTATGATCACCGAAATTGAGCAACGTTGAGCCTGGACAGCGTCTAAATGGGTTACCAGCTGAGAATATCAGGTCTCTTTAGGTTAGATATGCGCGTGGTAAATTACGTAATGGCTCAAAATGATTAATCGAAGAGCCGAAATCCAATTACCATTGGGTCGTTATATTCATTTATGTGGAAATACATTTCGGAAAGGTATGAATGCATCTCCTCTCCACCCCCCCAGCTATGTGTTAATTTCTAAGAGTTCTATCACTAAACCATTATTATCTATAAAAAAAAATTACAATCTAAAAATATTATCTGTCTTTAAATAACCTGAAAAGGATTGATCAGCCATAGCAAATGAATAAATCAATCAAATACTGATTAATTACACGGGCATGCTTTTTTTTTTTTAGATTCACTTACATTCTGTGTAATATAAATGTATAGGAACTACCGCGAACATGAAGTGAGGGATTAGTTTATATATTAATTGCTGTATAGAAACTATCCCCCGTTTTATATCCATATTAGAATGTCTTGCTTATAAAATTCTGATTATGGCCTGAATACACCTTTAGTACCCCAGGTATTGATTAATTAGTAAGACTTGTATCAGTAAATCATTATTATCTTAAAAAAAAATCATGCAATCTCTAAAATATTTTCTGCCTTTAAATAACCTGGAAAAGTTGATAACGCGTAGAAAACAAACCAATCAATCAACTTATCATCTTTGGGCTTGTATGCATCGATTACAAATCAGATCTATCGATCGATTGATGGATCTTTATACTTAATCAGTCTTTTTGTGTCTTTTTGTCGATGTATCCTGAATAACGTCTGTTATGAACGTGAGCATGTTTGTGTCGTTTTATTTGTACACATATTTATCATATCGGACAGCTGTGGGTCTTTATAACGACAAGGGAAGTGCGTGCTTTCACATTAAAATTATATGGCTGACTTGACATACAGATCCTCTATCTATCCGTCTGATTCCGCCTTTAAAGCAGCGGGCCGTCGAAAGAGACTCTCCTTGCATTAAATACGAGAAAGTTTAGATGCATATTCATAGAGTGAGAGGATAATGGAAGAAATCTCTCAAAGAATATATTTACCAAATCTTATTGTTCGTATCACTTCCGTGTAGTTACAGCAATCTCGGTCTTTTCATGTGTATTTCTCTTTCTGCAAATATCTGCCAAAATAAGACGATTGGCATATATACCAATCTATATAATTCATTCTGTTCCACTCTTCTCTCCTCGTCTCATATATATATATATATATAGTTTTGTACCACTTGCACCTTTGAAGATGATCTTGAGAGAAGATCGAAAGTACTTGGGAAATGAAAATAATATAAATTTAAACATCTAAAGCACATTTCTCTCATCCTTTAACATCAATACACGGAAGGTTATTCGTGGGTTTGAGTGGATTTGATTAAAAAATAGCAGACATAATGTCTATAGTGTATTCAATCAGACGTGGCCAAAAGAGAATTTGCTGCCTAAATACACACACTTTTGATATATATATATATATATATATATATATATATATATATATATATATATATATATATATATATATATATAAAGCGATCTGAAATCAAAATATCGGGACTGGTGCTATAAAAATAATACTACAACATGTATGAATTCGGCATTTTTCTCCATTGAAATAGTCCCCTTCTGAAACCACACACTTATTTCAGCGTCATTCCCTATGACATAAGCATTGCTGGAACAGATCTTGTCGCATTCTGTTCGACTGCCTTGTCATCTTGTAATATGTTTCCTTTCAAGCAGGATTTCATTTATGGAGAGGGAAAGTTGCATGGAGCGAGATTTAGGGAATATGTTGGTTGTCGGATCTGGGGAAAGATGTATTTGCATAAAACTTGCCTGAGACCTCTGTTTTTCGGTGAGACGGCCACACTCTACACACTTTCCTTTCAAGCACTGTTTGTAACAACAGAAGCGAGCAAGAATTTTATAACTTAGTGTGAAAGCGAGACAGAATTTAAGGTCAATCTGAACCAAACGATTTCGCCCTGCATACATGACATCCGTTACCATAACAAGAGTCTTTTTTTTTTATCAGACCTCGTATATGATAACTCAAATGAGTTGACAACAATTTCACTTGGACGGGGAAGAACTGTGTTCCTCCAATGTCAAATATCCTGTATACTCTTTTTTGAATATTGCCTTGTTTCTTAATACTTTCGACCAAAGAAAGAGTAGTGAAAATAGACGAGATTTGAGGCAAGAGAAATGTGGTTCTACAGAAAGATGCTGAGAATACCATGCAATGAACACAAAAGCAACATCGAAAAAACTGGAAAGAAAAGAACAGGTTTATGTAGAATTAGCAAGAGGCAATTATTTCCATGCATAGCTTTTTGTTTTTTCTTTTGTAAACTGCACTAGGATTATCTCTCATCACAGTACAATAATCAACCATCACTGAGAGAAGCCACTTTCCTTGATATATTATATCGGTTGATGTAATGTCTTGATGAAATCCTTCACCGCGCTCGTTACTCACAGCGCAGTGGCATTGGGGTGAAATTCAAGATCTGAGTCTAAGAAGCCGATCTTCAACGACATGTTGCAGCAAGTTATTCGTATGCCTTCGTAAGATGTACCATTAGTTTTCTGTAATTTTCAACTCTTTCATTACTTTCATTACCCGGAAAGTTGGTTGTCACTGGCTCGAACGCTTTTCATGCAATTTTTCCTTTTCCCGTAGTACTCTGTCAAACACTTCATCCAAAAGAATTTTACGAAGACCAAAAAAGATGCCCTCCTTTATTTTTGCTTAAATTATCCTGCGAAATCTCTTCAGCACATATAGGAATGCTCCAATTTTTATCATTCTTCACGAAATGTTTGATAAGACCAAGGTTGATATGAAGAAGTGGCAACAACATTTTCTTTGACAAAACTACTGGTGGATCTTGAAAATGATTCCTCCTAGGTTCCAGTGATTGTCGTAGTAGCCAGTTTCTCTTCGAGTATTGAGAACTTCTGTCTCGGCCGTCCTATTCACAAAGAAAACAAAGGTATTTCGTATATCCACCTTTTAGCCCTAACACAACAACAAGCTAGAAATGTTTGCAAAGTTGCCAGTTATGTTGAACATAGTTAATACATCTCAATAGTTGATTTGTTTCATATTGTCGTCGTTTATGTGGATTGCATGACGAAGTGAGATTGAAAGTAAAGCATCATGATTGTGACAGAAAATAGCTGTTCAATCTGTCTTCGACTAATCACGAAAAAAAACAATCCATTCCTCTGGATTGTAACTAATGTTAAGACATTGCATAAGATCACCGATAAAAATTGCAGTACGCCTAGTCGCTTTACAAAGAAAGAAAGATCCTTTGGAAAATCACGAAAATGGGAAATTTGTACATAGAACCTAACAGTTCTGCTTTCCTCTTAGGAAGTTATTTAGGTTATTTTAGGTCACTGTTATGAGTACAGCGTTCAGAGACGGTTGTTGGTCAATAATCTCGGTCATATGAAATTGGTGGCTTAGACTCTGGGGTTTCGTTGTCTTCCCCATCATCTGACCCAGTTTCATACAATTCTGTGGCTTCTGAAATTTGTATGTATTCATTATGCGGGTCAGAGCGCAATGGAATGTTTGGATATTAAACTATCCATTTCTTTTTCTTTGACAGTCTCTTAGCAATATGGAGGCACCATTTCGCTTTTGAGATGCAAAAGTCCCTTCGCGAACCAACATAGCAGAAGTAATCGTTTTTTTTTTCAAATATTCACAGGTCATGTTTTACAGGTCACTTAAATATACGAAAGTCTGAAAATGGGAATAATAATTGGTTTATTTGGATAATAATTATATATAATAAGGTTATTAAGAGAATAATAATCTATCTGGCGGTGCCACTATTTTGGTCATATGAAGTTTCTGGCTTAGACTCTGGGGTTTCCTTGTCTTCCTCATCATCTGACTCAATTTCATACAATTCTGGAGCTTCTGGAATTTGTATGTATTCCTTATGAATCGATTTAATTAGATATATAACATGGTAATGAAATCTATCTATCTATCTATCTATATATCTATCTAATTCTTTTATATATCTAGATAGATATCTTGCTTATTATTTTCCTTATCTATATATCTATTTAGCTATCGAGTTCTATGTGTCATTCTGTACAATGTATATTCGTTTACACCTAAACTTAAGGTACATAATTATTAATATACAAATAAAAACATCTGGCGAATTAAGCGTAGTTTCCACGGAGACTTATGTACTTGTCCCATTCGATTCAAGCTTGTATAAAACCTTCCTTCAAACGATTGGGGCCATCTTAGCACCTCTTCAAAAACACCGTCATTTGCTGTGGAATAGATTTCTGGATAAATATCGCCTGAGATGCATGGTGTTAATCTGAACGAGACCTCTAAAATATACCAAACAATTTCTCAATTTCATCGGGTATGGCGTGACGTGGTCTAGCAAAACAATGGCACTCATAAGCAAACGTACGGCCCTCTTCCGGGAGAACACCTCCATCGCTAAAGACGCAGGAAAAATGGCCGCTTCCTTATACAGCTCTATGAAGTGTCTTCCCTCCTCCTGTCGCCTTAAAGTGTAACTACCCATAATGGCAATCCGACGATCAAAGACAATAGCTTGAACTGATCGTCTGATTGTAGAGAAAGCAATCCGCGCCACATGTCTAGCTAGGCTTACTATATATTATTTGTAGGAACGGTGGCGTTAATGGATTGAGGAACCGCAAAGGTGAGTTCGAATTCTGATCGAGTTCATTACATTCACTTACTACTAATAACATAGGAAAATTTATCCATCTCTTATCCCCATAGTTAGGACAGACAGAATTATTTCGCCTTATATGTCAACCAATATAGGAAAAGGAAAAGCTCACAAATGGTAAAAAAATAGGAAAATTTTGGACTCTGTAGCCATGTTTGGCAATCATACTTATAGAACAACAATGCAATGTTCAATTTCGTGATAGAAATTCTTGAATTGGTCTCTGCCTTTCCCTTGGGCAACATCGATGGTATGAATAGGAAAGACGTGCTGCATGGGAACCTGCCAATCTGCCGGCGCCTTGTAGAGTGCGTATCTCTACGGGTGCAGATCTCGAAACAAGTAGATAGCATTATAGTTTATAATTACAGAATTATATTCTGTCGCAGTGCATAAAATTTGGCTTCGTGGAGCAGATATTTCTAATGCTGCAAGATTGATTCCTAATGGACATGACGTACGGCTGCTGAGAAAGTACAGTCAACGGAACAATATTTCTATTTAAGTTATACTGTGTATAATGCAGCTTTTGAAGACCTAATTTTAAAGCCAATATATATATATATATATATATATATATATATGACCGCATCCATAACTCTTAACGATATATTCAGAAAAATACCCATATAATAATAATCTGAAGCAGTTGTATATGAAACAGACAGTCATAACTGCTCCTCAAAATACATTGAGGAAACTTGCAGAAATATTAAAAAAAACGTATCTATGAAAGAAAAAGTGATCTTATACACAAAAATTACATCAAATCAAACAGAAATAAATTTAGCCACAACTTCGATCTGAAGAAAGGTAAACTTATTAAAATAAAAAAAATAAATAAATTTACTTAGAATGACAATTCTGGAGAGTGCCGTTATCGAGTCGTGTCAAATATAAATATACGCCCCGAATTTTAAAAATATCTCCGTTCCCGAAAGAATTACTCCGTTCCAAACCACCACACGTTACTATAAAAATTGTTAAAAAATTTTAAGAGGATCGCATCATATACTAGATATAAAATTTAGATACTAGATATAAAATTTACTGGCCCTGGTTACTACGTTCACCAAAATATATATCCATTTACTGTAGTCAATTTAACTGCAAAATTTGTTCTTCAAAACTCGCATTATACGCGAACATATACGGTATATTAATCTATTCACTGTGTAGTTTGCTTCCATGTTTATCACACTTAGAATATTTCAGTACTTCCATAGATACGGATATATTGCTTTTAATGAAAGAAGCAAGTTTATTTCAAGACTGACAAAAAGTTACTTTCCTTCTTCTTCTTCTTCTTTTTATTATTATTATTATTATTATTATTATTACTATCGTTGTTACTGTTGTATTTGTTGTTGCTTCATGGAACACCTTTTCTCCATTGAACTGTGTTTGTCTATTCAACGTAAAGGATAAATAAATGTGTCGCTCTTGTATGTGTGAGTGGTTCGGATCGCTGAACAGCTAAAGGAAAGAAAAATTATATATGCTTATATCATGGTAAACGACTCAGATGAAAAGGATTCGAAACTAAATTTGTTTTTAAAATCCACCCATGAAACACACGTGTGCTCATGTACACACACACAAACACAATCACACACATACGTACATTTTATACGTCCACACACACACACACACACACACACACACACATATATATATATATATATATATATATATATATATATATATAAGACACAGAGAGAGAGAGAGAGAGAGAGAGAGAGAGGGAGGGAGGGAAGAGAGAGGCGGAAGAGAGAGGGAAATTGGTGTAACCTAGGAAAGGGTTACTGAATAGGATAATCACAAGAATGTTGGTAATGAACGATAATACTTAGGACACGAACAACACATAAAAGTTTCGACAGCGGCGCGTAGAAGTAGCATTCAACTGCTAGAAGTGAGTCAAGTGAATTCCAAAATGAATCTCCAACTTCAGGATATCTACCAACCGACCCACGCGGTCAGATGTAGCTCAAAACCGAATTTAATGTGGGGTATCCGAGCCCGTAGGCTCTGCCAAAAATTCCCCGTAGACGCCGAATAAAACGGTGTCGGGTAGCTGTTTCCCTACCGATACTCTGCCCTTCTGGGGATCCTCTCTGGCCGCAGGCAGAGAGTTTGGCCAGCACAGCTGGAGACAAATCTCCAACTGCAGACCAACATGCAGTATTCACTACTGTATTTATTTCAATGGGGACATGCCCATTATCGTCCGTACGTTTGTTACAACAGAAAGTGAGAGAGGGAAAAAAGAGAAATTTTATTTTGAGTGACTTCGAACGTGGCATAGTGGTTCGTGCCAGACGACCGGATTTGAGTATTTTTATAACCGATGATCCAGTCGGAAAAAGAAAAAAAATCCAATTAGCGGCTATTTCTTTTGGTCGAAATTTCTTGTTGATAAAAGAGTTCCGAGTAGAATGCCCACTGCTCCTGATTGTACACAGCGAAATTGCAATTTTTTTTACTAGAAATTTAATTTAAATAATTTCACTACAGAATATGTCAAAACTCATTAAAAAAAACCGTATTTACAAAAGTTTGGAATCAATACAAACGTTACTAAAATGGTAGCAGTATGATCATTTACTAACAAATCAGAATTATATGACCAGAAGTCCATGTTCTCCAAGTAGAACTGCATTTCGAGGTTGTTCCACAAGGTTTCGTCATCAACGCTAAACTGTACTGTAAGCAGCTAGGCCGCGTGTACGACAAACTAAAGAAGTAGTATCTACCTTTGTTCAGTCGAGTTAAGGCTTTGTTTAGCAAGACAATGCGATGCGAGGCCACACAGTGCCAGGTTGATGGTGTTGACATTCGTCCACATCCATCATTCAGTCCCGATACTGCTCCAAATGACTATGGCCTATTCCGCTCAATGGCATATTTCCTTCGAGATCAGCGATTTTACATTGCTGATGAAGTGAAGGAAGCTTGTTTACAGTTTTTTGATTCAAATCCATCTGGGACAGATACGTATGCCGGCTGATCACTGGCAGACAATCGTTGAGAATAGTGGACCTTATTTTGAAGAACAAATGTCGGTATAGCTCCATAAAATTTTGTTTTCTTTCCGCTTCTGAAGTGAGTCAGGACTTTCTGGACAACCTAATACATATATATGCAAGAGTACTTTTAATTTGATATCTTATTCAAAATTTTGAAAGTACCAGCGTCTCTCGTTCATGTCCATGTGTAGTCATAACAACGTCAACAAACCCAGTTCAACGAAGTCCAAACGGATGAAACGCGTCACAATTAAACTTTCACACACACACACACACACACACACAGACGTGTATGTATGTGTATATATAAAAATTTTCATAATCATTTCGGAGAGAATGACAATATGTATAAATGAAGAAAGAGAATAGGAAAACTGTGCAGTTTTAACCGGCGCGTTTCGTCCAATGTGGACTTTTTCAAGGCAAAAAACGAAATGAATTTGTTGAAGCAAAGTATTTATTAACAAAAAACAAAAAAAAAAAAACGAAATATCTTTAGTAACTTGAAGTATTTAGAAACGTTATTACACATTCATGGGTCAACTGAAAAATTAACTCATTTACTTTTTATGCTTGAAGAGAATTTTTTCACATGTTGAAATATTGTTTGTATTGTTGTGTTAACGGATTCAAGCGATTTATTTTGATTTTCTGATATATTTGTTGGATATTTTGGCTTGGGAGAGAGTTCGGCCATTGAATATTATCCAAATATTAATACACGATCCGGTTTTTTCCCAATCTTACCTTTCCTATCACAATCACTGTGTGTGTGTGACTTCGTTTTCCATAACGACAATTAGTTAATGTTCTCAGATTATATATGTAGAGAAGACAAATTAAATAAAATAGACAAGTGGATAATAGTACTTAATCTTTGCAAGGGATAAGTACTCTTTTGGAAAACTAACATACACACACTTAGTCAAAATTAAAGAAGGAAAATTGTACTAATATTCAAAAACAGCCTTACACAGGAGCGTCTTTTAAAAGTTTTGAATTTCTTCAACGATAAAGAAGAGACTCGAGGGAGCGGGGATATGGTTTTACAGATGGATGCTATGAATATCATAGACCAAGCGTGTGAGCAACGACGAGATTTTGGGGAGGTTGCAAACAAGGAGAAAGGTTATACTTAACATAAGGAAGAGGCAGATGAAATGTCTGGGACACGTAATGAGAAAGGAGGGCCTGGAGAATCTGATACTCTCAGGTCTAATAGAAGGGAAAAGAGACAAGGGAAAGCAATGCATGTCACACCTGGTGGGCATAATCAAGTGAATGGCAGAACGTGGTCTTTGGGTGTTGGCAGAGGCACGAAAATATTGAGAGGTACAAGGGATAGGAGGAAGTGGAGAGCCATGATCGTCTACGTCCTGAAAGGACACGGCACATTAAAAAAGAAAGAAAATTATTTCATGTAACGAGACAACACTTATATATATATATATATGTATGTATGTATGTATTACGTAAAACACTTTTATTTATTATCCTCACTTCACGATGAAAAAAAAATAATCTATTTTTCTCTTAGTTTAGATGTCTTGGTTTTAAAAAAGTTTTCAGAAAATCAAGACAAATTTCGAAATGTCTCTGCAAAAAAAATCTTTCAGTCGCGTTGTTTTCTTTATTCTTGATTAGTTTATTTGTCGAACTGATTTAATTGAAAGTTGCTCGAAGCTGAATCTGCCTCTATTTCTATCACCACCAAATAGTCAAAAAATAGCATAAAAATCATAATATAGAGAATGTCGCTCATGAAAACAAAAAAAAAAAAAAAAAAAGATAACGTCTGATTTAGAAATCGTCTTCTCTTTCAACTAATTAATGATTGTCACCGGGGGAAAAACACGTGGAATCTATATAACGATAATCGTAATTATATATGGATCATTATATTCGATCTATGTAGAGATTAGACGCATAGCTCAAAGATGACAGACCAATGGGTAAATATCAGTTCGACCCTCACGGAAGCTCTTTTACTGTGACCTTGTATAAAACAAATATAAAATTACTAAATACTAGTATTGCCATATATATATATATATATATATATATATATATATATTATTCACACAAAACTAATGCAAAATGCAAAGGTTAATGATTTTTAAATGGCGAGACATCCATCTCGCAAACAATTTAAATCCGTTATGAATGAATTGATCCTTGATCAATTCATTCATAACGGATCTGAGGTTTTTGTGTAATATTTGAATTGTTTGCGAGATGGATGTCTCGCCATTTAAAATCATTAACCTTTGCATTAGTTTTGTGTGAATAATTCATGTATTTGTAAATTGATTGCACGTTTATTGTAATATATATATATACATATATATATATATATATATATATATATATATATATATATATATATATAAAAACAAACAGAGAAAGACTAAAGAATCAGAATTAACTTAGAAAACAATTTTTTTTAAAGCACTATATATATATACTAGCAGTAGAGCCCGGCGTTGCCCGGGGATGTAACAGTAAGAGATAGATCAAGTATCGACCATCATAAAGACTGAAAATAAAATTGACAAAGATTATTGTTTAAGGTTGACGGACACGCATGTCTTAATTAGTTTTTTTTTTTTTTTTTTTTTACGAATTGGTCAAACCCAAATTCAAACAAAAACATTGTTTACAATCGTTATGAGTCTATCGATTGGTGAATAGAATTTTATTATAAACAATTGTCTTGTAAATGGAATTTTTAAAGCATTCTGAATGTAAATAAAGAAAAAAGTGTGCAAGACAATAAGAAATACTACATGCCCAAAACAGTGGATGTTTGTTTTATCGGCTGAAAAATGTAAGAAATCCGATCCCATATATAAAGGAACACACACACACACACACACACACACACACACACACACACACACACACACACACACACACACACACACACACACACACACACACACACACACACACAGACATACATAAACAGCCTGGGTTTTTTAACCTAAGTCACTCCACGGAATCGCTAAAACATAGAGCATAGTCTGATGAAAAAGACGCCAAAGTTTATGAAAACAAAATTTTATCGTCAAAATGCTTATTTTTTATGAAGAGGATAGACTAATTTTTTTTTTAATTATTTAAAATAAATTGTTCTATCTTTTTAGAATATTCATAATTTTGATTTAAAAAACCTTGTTTCTCTTTGTCGCAACAAGGAGTAGTAAATAACATAGATAATTTTTAACGCGTTTTTTGTATTTACACACATTAATTTGGAAAATCTTGCAAAAATAAAAATAATTGTCAGATGTTAATGAAACTTTCAGAAACTATTCACAGATGATCGTAATTATTATAATTTTTTTTTATTAAAGTCATGGCAGAAATATTTTTTTTTATATTTATTAACACCCCCATAACTAAATTTATGAAAAACTCTAGAAATTCGAGACCATCGGTTTTAGTGATTACAATAGTTAAAAGCACAAGGCTTTGAAGAATGCAAATCATGTTTTTTTTTGTTTTTTTTGTTTTTTTGGCCAACGTACCTGAAAATCAGCTGTGAATTGTAACATACAAAACTCAATAAAACAAATATATTATTTAGTTTCAAATGCTTTTATTTGCTTTTAGTTGTTTTTATGAATATGGACAATATTTTCTGAAAGCAAAATTTTTTTCAATGAAAATTGAATTTTTAATACAATTATTTCTTATTTCTTTAATTTTAAAAATATTTTTAAAAAATGTTTAAATTGAATTTTAAAAAATATTTTAACATTAGTTACAAGCAACATCAACCTTTCAAAAAATCCGTGTGAGATTGTCATTGTCTAGCGCTTTGAAAATTGTATAATTTGGACCAATCAGATTAGCCATGGTAATTAAGAAATGTACTTTTTGTGTTTATAGTCGGACAGTAATTATCAAGTACGGAAGACCAACTAGAATACAATTTAGTTGCATTATTTGAGTTCAGCATTGTTCTCCGCTGTTAAGCCCTTTACTTTTGCGAAACACGTATGGAGAAGTTAATTTGAGTTTTCAATTTCAACTGAGAAGGGTAGCTACAAGTAACAGTATCATCTTATGAAATTTAACTACTGCTAAACTTTAATTTATATGATCTTATTTTTATATTAATCTCAGTTATGACATTTTTCCATAAATGAAATATCAAAATTAATAATAAAATGAATGGAAATAGAAATAACACGGTAAAATGTAATAAATGTACATAAAATTATAGTATTTTATGTACACTTCTGATAAAATTTCATAAGAAAGGTACCTAAATTAATTAGATACCTTTTTCTTATGAAATTTAATCTCACTGTTAACAGTCTTATTTTTTAATTTCTTTATATTTTCCATAAAGCATCGTAAAAGTAAAAATGAAAGCTAAGTACAAAAAAAAAATAAATAAATAAATAAAAAATAAAAAATTAGAGCGCTGAAAGTTTTCCTTAAAAGTAACAAGGTAAATAATTTGTTCACATAAATAATTTCACTTCCTTCCATCCGTAGAAAAAATTCTCCTCCAGTAAGTTATCTAAACGTCATGAATGTGCCTTTCGTCAATCGTCAAGCGACGCGAAAGGTTATGACCTGCTTTGTTTTATTTTCAAATTACATTTTTCGGCGCAGAAGCTAAGTTAAGCTTGGTTCAAAATATTTAAAATAAACAGTATAATATCTATTTTTATTAAAATCAGTTTTGAAAAATGATAATTGACTTTTAAAAAAGAATATCAAAGTAAGATTTTAATCTTTTTTATCAAATCGAAAAAAATGATTGAAAATGATTATCTGACCTTTTTTTTGACAAAAAAAAAACAATATTTTTAACGAAAATTTCAGACGTGCTAGGAACGATTAAAAAATGTAAAAAAATACCCCCAAAATACTTTGATCTTTCCTCTTTAATAATAATATGAACATTAGACGATAAAACTTTTCGTCAAGTTCGGCGTCTTTTTCATCATGCTGTGCTCTTTTGTTTACATTTTCGTAGGTGAGTTCTCCCCCTTTCATTCTCACAATGTGTCTTAATTGTGTTTTCAAATTGATTTTATTAAAAAAATAACTGTATTTTCCCCATTTTCGGCCCCGTTAGAACCACCACAAGGTAATTTTATGTAGTCCTGTGAAGTTTTGTTGAAATCGCCTAAAAAATGTAGGAAATTCGATCCAACATATAAACGTTACAGACACACACAACTGCGTTTTTATAATAAGTAAGATATATATATATATATATATATATATATATATATATATATATATATATATATATATACGCATACAGACAGACACACACACATACATACATACATATATATATATATATATATATATATATATATATATATATATATATACATTCTAGGGAGAGACACGCGCCCTCTGATGTCAATTTTAGAGGCAAACATAAACAGTTTAAAATTCGAACCATTTGATTTATATAGATTTGTATTGATCCATTAATCAAACTTCTGAAGTTTCAGACGAATCAATATTCGATATTTGCAAACGTTTCAAAGTCGATTCAAATTCGATACATCATTTATTCTCTTATTGTCTTATTCTCATTCTCTCTTAATCTATCTCTCTCTCTATCTATCTATCTATCTATCTTTCTATCTATCTATCTATCTATCTATCTATCTATATATATATATATATATATATATACATAGTGCTTTGAAAAATGTTGTTTTCTAAGTTAATTCTGACTTTGTAGTCTTTTCTCTATTTGTCTTCAATATATATATATATATATATATATATATATATATATATATATTTATATATATATATATCATTAAAGACAATAGATATGATACTGCGATTAAGCTTTTTAATTAATTTTCTCATAATCGAAAATGTTTTCTTTTCTGGACAGTATGTTGTAGAAACTATCTAAATGTTCTGTAATTCAGCGCGATTTCGGCTATGCTTTTACCCATTATCGAGGATGATTTTTTTTTTAATGTTTTGTGTTGGTTAATGTTATTGAGTGTTGGCTGAGTGTTGAAAAATTGGGAACTTTCAACACACAGTCCCAGAAAAAGGAAACACTTGATCGAACACAAGAAAAAATAAATAAAAATATCCTAATCCCAGTACATTTTCATTCATCATATTCATATATATATATATATATATATATATATATATATATATATATATATATATATATGTGTGTGCCTGTATATTTTTGTGTTATGATCAAATACAGATCATATCCGGCAGAATGATGACAAAGAAGAAATTGGAAATGTTTATCAATCCAACATGTTTCACCTTTATTAAAGCTTCATCAGAGAATGAGATATAGAGAAAAAGAAGAAATTCATTCTGTTAATTTTACTTTTGTGTTATTTGATTTTCATTGGCCAGTCATGTATCACGTAAATTTGACTAGCATTATACAAAAATACTGACGTTTTTTTAAAAAATGTTAGTTGATCAAATTACATAGTTTTTATTGTGTAGACAGACTGACTCTCGCTGTACTAAATTGTTGAACATAGACTATTATAACGTAGAATGATAAAATATACTTTTAATTTATACTATATTCATGGGTTATATATATATATATATATATATATATATATATATATATATATATATATATATATATATATATATATAAACAAACACAATATGCGATATCCTATATGGAAAATTCTGATTGATACCACGATCATTCTTCATAAGTCCTGTAACTGAAAACATCTCGATATGAGAGAAACACTCTATGCAAAATATCTGACAACTAATATTAAACTTACTTTAATTAATAACGGAAATAGTGTGCCATAGATTTTTTAACCAGAGGGCAGAAGTAATTTTTTACTTTCATTCTTCAGAAGTACATTTGTACATCCATACTTCAGAAATTCTGCATCTATATAAATATATAAAAACAAATCAGATTGTAATACGCTTTAAAATATATAATTAGTAAATATAGTTTTATGTAATAACAGTATTTCCTTTAAAAAATTCAAAACTTTCATAAAATATTCAGTTTTAAATTGTACATAATTGTAAAAAATGAAAGCAAATCTTGTAAAATTTCAATTTTCATTGACAATTTTTTCTTTAGATAATATTGTCTTTAATATATATTACTCATAAAAGCAGTTAAAATATTCTATCATTAAATAATGTCTTACTTTTATTGAGTTTTTGATTTTTGGATTCAGAACAAATTTTCGGTAAGACCAGGTCTGATTTTAAATCAAAGCATGAAGAATCGGTGATTGAAATTCTTCAAAAAATTCAGTTTTTAACTAATATAGTCACTAAAAATTATCTCGATGAATTTCTCAAGCTTTTATAAAATTAAGAAATAGCAAGAAACACATGTAAAATAAAAATAAAATATTTTTCCAGATTATTTAATAAAAATGTTACAAAAATAATTTCATTCATTTGTGAATCAGTCCTGAAAATTTCATTAAAATTCGACAATTATTTAACTTTTGCAAGAATTTCCAAATTCATCGCAAAAAGTAGGCGAAAATTTGCTATGCAAAAAGTACAACCGCTGACGCCAGATAAACAAAATTTTAATAAAAATTTCGAATGTTCTAAAATGGAGTAAAAAAAGGTAATAAAATTAAAAAAAAAAAATACCTTGATCCTTCCTATTAATAATAACATAACGATTTTGACGAGAAATATGTTTTCATTACATTTGGAGCGTGTTTTCATGACGATATACTGCATTTTTAACGATCTCGTGGATGTACCTAGTATAAGAAAGCTGAAATATAAATATGCACGCACGCAATCACAGAGGTGGAAAGAGAGAGAGAGAGAGAGAGAGAGAGAGAGAGAGGTGGAAAGAGAGAGAGAGGGAGTGGAAAGAGAGGGAGTGGAAAGAGAGAGAGGTGAAAAACTCAAATCATTATTATGCAAAAGTAGGGACGCAGTATGTAAAAATGAAATATATGAAAACCAGTTGAATATTGAAGAGTTTTCCACTTGTTAAGTGTTTCCGGTTTGCTACTTTACGCGGTCATTTCAAAACACAGATGAAAAACTGAAAAAAGGCTACTGGGAAAAGAAAAGGTAAAAAGTTTAAAAGGAAGCGTATCCCAATCCTAAGCATAGAAGGAGGGATAAACCAGTTCAAAAGCCCAGAGAGGAATATGAATCGAACAATAGACGAACCATATCTACTCCTATAGAGGATAGAAAAATAATTATCAAATAAAATTCACGACGTTAGACATACAGAGTTAATGTAACCTCTACAAATAACCAGAAACTCGATCCTAAACATGAAACAAGGGATAAACCTTTACTCTTGTTCAAAATATCTGGGTGGAGTGTGAGCAGGGCGATAGGAGAGCCTATAAGCAGGTATGCTGATAAATCTCGTTTTTCAACCAATTCATACTTAGTATTAATAAAACTTTATCGTTGTAAATATGAATATGATAGATATATGCGATATTTTATTCACTTTCGGAGTTCGTCAGTATCGGTGTAAAGATGTGTGTTTTGGAGGCTTTCTTCAACATAGATCTTCTAACACTTATATATATATATATATATATATATATATATATATATATATATATATATATATATATATCCTCGTTGGGGCGCATATACTCCCTTATTTTTTTACACATATGTTCACCCTGTACAAAGCTCAAGAGCCACTCACAGACGATTATAGAATAAGAAGCACAGTTTATGTGGATATGTGAGCAAGGTAACGGTGAACCCTAAACATAAATAGGTTAAGGCTATATTTAAGCATCCTATTGGGAGTCATTTCCACATAGTAGTCGCTCGGGAGAACAAAATACTGGAGTGGATCTCAACAATCGAATACGAAATTAACGAGGTTGGTTCGCTACAATGTGCGTGACCTAGTGGAAATAATGAATGTAATTTGTCTAAACATCTTGTATAGAAATTTCGACATATAAACAAGATACTCTTCCACGCAGCAACCGTTCTTAGAAAGAAACTATCCGATTATTATTCATGGAATATGAAGGGAATGGAGATGATTAATCCATATGTGCTGGCCTGTCGGACTCCAACTGTAATGGTCAGGGATGGTGGGTGTCTGTTCCACAGAGTAGCAGTTCTTGGGAAGAGGCTGTCCGGATAGGATTCAAAGGAAATTGTGATAATTAATCCGTGTATACCTCGCATGGCGTGTCCCAGCTGCAAAGGCCAGGCTGATAGAACCAGTGAATGTAGCTCATCAGAACATTTGCTAGATAGAGATAGTTAACTCCGTGGGCAGTATTAAGACGGGTGTTAGAAGGTTAGAACTGCTGAACCTAAGGAATATAATTTTTTTGAGTACTTTCCGTGAAAATAGCGATAGAGGAACCTGACGATTAGATATTTCGTCTGTAGGAAATAGGCTGTAGGCGGAAAATAGTTAATCACTCACAAGTACACGGTGATACGCTTGGACTATTGACTACAAAGTGAAAACTGGGCATCTCCTGCCCACATAGGGAAACAGTACTACATTTTCGGTCTAATCTGGCTTTTGTAAAAGCAAAAAATTGCAGAAGCCATCGGCCAATTACTGAAGCGTTACTGGAAACAGACCATTTTTCCAGGATTTTTAGCGATGTATCATATATACGCGTTCAGCTTGATATCTAGGTTGATATTAAGTCCCAATAGTTGTTCATCCCTGAGAGGATATTCAGCCTCGCTTGATCCTGTGAGTACATTTCGTAAGCACAGCTATGTCGAACACATTTTTACATTTCTGATATCCTTTGAGGCAATGTGGATACCTCCAAGTCAACCCTTGGAGGATTAGACTGGAGTCATCAACTATATTAATTTTAAATAAATTTTATTATTGAGTATTTGTTTCCTTACAAATTGAAAGAAATAAATTACAATTGTCCTCGCGAAACAAAGTCTTAAAATATTTTCGTTTTTTTCTTTCCAACACGACACAATTGTGCTGGAATGATAGAATATTTTTACATAAGGCGAGTGTCACGTATTTACGTTGTTTTATGTAAATTTGTAATTTTCCAGCAGTCGGCAGAAAGTTTTCAGCGAACGTGAGCTGTTTTATAACTACTACATAATACTATTGTGCGAAAATCTGCTTTCGTATGTTATTGTGTGTTGCTTAATTTACTTTAAAATCGCGATGTTACTGGAAAAGTTACTCGATAAAATATGTAAAATGCTGAGTAATTAATTATAGAAAAGGTGTGAGAATTAAGTTATGCACAAAACAGCAACCCTCTTCACAGGTTTACGGAAAAACTGAAAACTAACTTTGTGAATTTGAGCGATTGTATTTATTACAGCGCATAGGCTCTATGAAACAAAACGATTTACTCAGCTGAGAAGATAAGAAATAATTTTTCACAATTTTTAAATATCTATTTTAGGAGGAAAGTATTGTTGATCGTTTCCTGGTGTGATCTCGCAAACTTCTTAGCAGACAACAAACAGTTGATTGAAATTTCCATGGTCTAAGAGCGTTTGACATAACATCGCTGATTGGTAAATAAATGCCAATGTGGAAATTCTAATCTGGCGCCTATGTTTTGCACAAAAATGAGTCAAATGACGTTCTTAGTGATATTAAATATATTGAATTTTTCAACAAATGTGTGTGTGTGTGTATACGGCATTGAGAAAGTTTTGTGCCTCTCTGGCAGTATCACATTTCAACTAAAAAGTATCTATAACTCTATCTTCTTTTCACTTAAATTTACGTACGTTCTAAATCTACGCTGAAGCCTCTCCACCTGGCATAGCTTCTAACCATCTCTAACTTAGTCTCCGTAGTTAGCTACTCGCATGAAACAATATATAAATCTAAAAAAAAACGCATAAAAACTCCTAATCTATATTACACGCTCATAGTAAATGCTACCTTATTTCTGTCTTTTACTCTGATCGTCATAACGGAATTTCGATTTACAGGGAACGGTCGGTTTGTGACGGAGGTCTTACTGTTGATATTTGACCTCATAGAAGGTATATATGACAGCCGTCCTATTGTTGAAATTAAAAGATCTGATCGGCTATAAGTGAGAAGAAAATTTCATAAAACTAAGACGCTAGAAAATGTCATGTTGCGATTCAACAGCAGACAAAAAACGGAGTAATAAAATTGGAATGAGGAAAGATCTATGTGAAGTCAGTATCAATCTAACTTATCTACGTTTATACAGATCAGTATGCGTAGAATCCTCTTTGTACAGTCTCTCTTTAGTACATGTGCGATCATGGTTCTCCACAATTTCCTGTCATTTGTAACTCTGAGTAAAGTGTTTTTGATATTACTCCTAACCCCTGTTCTGCCAGCCGTTAACTCAAGCCCCTTAGGTAGGTCATGTTTTCCTCTGGCACCTCTTGCCTTTAATATGTCCTGTGTGTCTCAAATTTTCCAAGCCGCCTTTCCTCGTTATGCGCCCTAGAAATGTCATCTAACTCTTTCTGATGTTTTTTTTTTTTATTTCCATTTACCCTAAAACCTTTTCGTTGCTCACATATTCAGTCTATGGTATTTTCAGGTTCCTTCTCTAGAACGACATTTCTACTGCCTTAAGTTTCTTCTTCATCCGTGAGAAGATTGTCCATAACTGGCAGTCATATAGGAAGATCGATATTACCTTAAAGTTATATACTATCTTCTTTCTTTCTAACGAAATTTTCCTGTTTCATAATACTTTGCTAAGCGTTTGGAAGACATTTTTCATTATTCCAATTCGCCCGCGGATTCCCATGTAGCATTTTTTTATCCTCTGTTAACGCACATCTTACATATTTAATTTGTTTGATTTGATTTTGGTGTCCCCAATTTATAATTCGCATCTTCGATTGTTCTTTTTACTGACAACTATACATCTTGTCTTCTTACAATTGATCTTTAGTCCTTTCCTTTTTTTTTTTTTTTTTTTACTACTGTTAAGAATCCTTCTACTCCTTTTCTCGTTGAATGTTAAAATTCGGTGTGTCGGGATTCGATACAATAACAAAATATTGTTGCTGGGTTGCTCGTAATTCGGCCGTTTAGAATAATCACACGATTTTCATTGAAGGTGTGACCAAGTAATTCGTTAAGGAAATAAAAAAAAAACAAGTATTACCGATATATCATATATCAAACAGTAAATACAACAGAAAAGCATTACACGACTCGTGAGTGTGTGTCTGTTGACCAGCGTTCAGTCTATACGACTGCTCCTTCAAGGCCTTTTCTCCTATTAATCTTATAGTATGCGGAAGAGTCCAACATAGACTCTTTAGAGGGATGATACCACAACAGAAAGAATAAAATTCAGTAGAAAAGACAGCCTAGTTTCAACAACTAAACATTAATTTAATATAACGGCAAGAAAACAAGCAAATGGTGATAGATTGGAAAGCAAAATTATATTTTTGATTGGGTTGATAAAGTTCTGAAATAAAATATAATTTCTCTTTGTGTACGTACGTGAGAAACAATGAAATGCTATATAAGTGTTTGTATAAAAAATTCAACACGTGCGTGCGTGGTTCATAATAAAGAGGATACAAGAGATAGTTAGAAATTGTTTCTTACTGTTGGTGGTGTTGCCGTAGTCTGAAGTTTGTCAACGCTGTCATTTTTAGCATGAAATCGTGAAGATCATAAGCGGGAGTTGCGTGGACCTTGGTGACAGCTGGGTGTATCCATTTTGGGGTCGGATCTCGTATGTTTTTATTCACTTTTTTGTAACAAAATTGGCTCCGGAAATAAATTACTTCCTTACTAATTAGCCCTAAAAATCCACGTTTTGTCTTCTGCTACGTCCGCCCGATATTTTGGCGGTACTACCTAAATCATGATCACTAGTACAACACACTTTCGGATTTGCATTCTCTGATTTTATTGTTGTGTTTTAAGATGTAAGTATTTTCTTTAGTGTGATTGGTTTATTAATATTGCATTTGATATATTAGTGGACACGACACTAACTTCTGTTGAATTTAGGTTGTAAAATTCTGGTGGAAACATTTTGGTCTCGTGTGCTTCTAAATCTTTAACAGGTTGAGCGTGTGACATCAGTGAGTAAAAATCACCAGTCTTTTAAGAAATCCAAAGGGTCTGAGATAAACATCATTTTTATCTCGCTTCTGATTGGTTAAAACGTGATTTTGAAAACCATATGTTTCTCGTCTCAATTCACATGACTTGTAATTTATTATAATCATGAACTGATGTCCACCGTCTGTAATTTTTTTACGCCTTTGTTAGTAGCTGTTTCGCACAAGTTTTTTTTTTATTTTTAACACTTAGACTGTGTTAAAAATAATAAAAAAATTGCAAACATATACTAACAAAATTTTCGAAATGCCAAAATCAGATAAGTATAGAAGAAAATATTTGGGAAGTGTGACACCGAAATCCGAAGACGCACTGGAAGAGCAAAACTTAAATTCCTAAATCTAAGCAAAATACTAAGAAAAAGTTAGAAACAAAGAAATGGAATTGCTATACTATATCAATACTCTTATATTCCAGGAAAAGATGAACAATTCAGTCTAAAGAAAAGAGGTTGGTGAAGGCGACAGAAATATGGTTCTACAGAAGGATAGTGAGAATATCAAGGACAGAGTCTTAAGAGAAATTTAAAAAAATGGATAATTATATAAAGAATAAAAAAGAGACAGTTGAAATTTCTCAGACGCATAATGAGGAATGAGTGCTTGGGGAATTTGACCCTCACAGGACGTGCATAATGCAAACAGGACAGGAGTTACCAGGATATTTATCAGAGATGATGTAGTAGGTGGAGGTGACAGATATGTGATTCTACAGAAGGATGATGATGATACCAAGGAGGATGTCTTAAAGATAATAGAAACAAAAGGGATAATTATATTGAGAATCAGCAATAAATCGTTGATATTTCTAGGACAGATAATGAGAAAAGAAGACTTGGAAAATTTGACACGCACAGGGCGTATCGAATACAAAGGGACGGAAGGTAGTGGGCCACCTACGATACCAGCTTGTGTGACTGAATGGCGAAACGGATGGTGCGAGATATGGAAAATGCAAAGGTTACTAAGTGCCACAAAGGACAGGAAACTGCGGAGAGTCATTATCACCAATGTCTTAATAATAATAATAATAATGATGATGATGATAAGAAGAAGAAGAAGAAGAAAGAAGAAGAAGAAACAAAACAGCAACAACAACAAAAACAAATATCCTTCTCCTAACATTTATAAGTTCAATAAAAGTGTTCCTTTCACTTTCTTGGACCATATTACTGCGTTGAAATACAAATCATTACAATAACACTTATAGATTATAAACACATATTTTACGGCCAATCAGTGAAGCATAAACAAGTAAAAGGCACCTTAAAAGAAATATCACTAAAATCAGTACATACAGAAAACTTTACAATTCTGTATAAAAAAAGGGCTACAAAATTAAATAAGGGATTTCTGAAACTTGATTGGCTAGGATTTGTCACGTGATGGGTTTTCTACGACGTCCGCGCTATTGAACTTAAAATGTCTGCATGTCAGGGCTTGTGTTATGAAGTACATTCCCGTGAAGAAGTCAGAATTCGCGAGCCGATCACCGACTCGCCAAAAGCGATAAAACGGCTTGTCAGCGACAGTCGGGATAGTCAGAACAGATCTGAAACGGAACAGTCAGTGAACCAGCCCAACCTAACTTATATATTGGCCTGCATATTACTTCGAACTTTGCAGACTCACTTGCAACAATTCAGTTTGAACACTCAAACTACTGATCTCTCCATGGCCACAGCAAAGACAATTGAATTCCAATAAATGTATCCACTGCATAAAAGTTATTTCCATACTGAATTTGTTCTTATTTTTTTCCAATATAGTTGGCTTGAAAACGTTAAATGTTATTGAATATAGGTTACCCAAGAATTCTTGTCCCATAACTAAATTTAACAATATTAAAAATAATTATGAAGCATTATATTAGAAATCGGTTCCATAGTGCGTCACTGGAGGATTATTGATTGAGGAAGTTGTATGGACGTAAGAGGAAGAAGTACATGCAGATTACGAGGCAGTGCAGGATAGATAAATATTGATCATAGACTTGACAAAGTAGGTTAAGATTGTATTGATCGAGGGAGCATGCTCTCAAAAATCAGTTCCACAAAATTGTGATTCTTGTAAAGGTGTCGTCCAAGTGAAACTTCCTTCCTATTATTGGAATACAGAGGGAATGAGGATGATTCAACCCTGTGGCATGGCGGGTCTGCTGTGTAAATATCGGAATTGTTGAAAATTGCTGGTTCGGTATAGGACTGCATTCCTTGATGGAAAAAGTGGATACAGATTCGATTCTGACCGTGAAAGACATTTGAACCTGTCCAGCCTAACACACATACTGGTCTGCATATTACTTCGAACTTTGCAGACTCACTTGCAATGAAATAACTTCGAACTTTGCAGACTCACTTGCAATGAAATAACTTCGAACTTTGCAGACTCACAACCAACAAAATAACTCGCATCAATTCACTTTCAACACTCAAACTGTTGGTCTCTTCATGCCCACAAAAATCAATTGAATTCCAACATGTAAATACATGTATCTATTGTATAAATGTTATTTTCATTTTTAACTTGGTTTTCTTCCTTTTCTGCGATCATTTCTTGGCGTTGTTTATAATTTTGTATATTTAATTTGCATACATGACGTTCGGATTTTATTTTTCCACCTAAAATCCGGTTAGTCTGATCCCAAACACAGATAGAATTTGTTCAAATTCACTGGAATCAAATGTTAAATAGATATCTATGACTGTTAAAATAATAGCCTTCACTACACACCGCTGATTGGTCGCTTTAAAAATATATTTTTGCCCAATCATCTCCGCGACTGTATAAGTTAACTGGCCTGTTGAAACGCCATGCAACATTAATTTATGCCACTTCATTGTCGGAGGAGGCGGCCATATGAACATCAAGAACTTGCTCTCGGGAATGAGGTCACTGCAATAATTTTGACCTACCAGAAAGTTAAATAGAAATAGTTGATTATCAAATATATATTGACAGCTTTCCACAGGTAAACTAGATGATACAATGTTCCTCTGAGAAATTAGTAAGCAAGAATTGTATTTACAACCGAGTTTACTGATTAAAACAGCTTTGCGGCATTAATCACGACCACCAGAGAGTTATCCAAAGAATATAGATGAAAATTACTAACGGCAAGATATACAGATGTTATACTTAATTAAACACATTTGAACGAGATACTGCCGCTGCAAACACGCAGTATAAACTGGCTCACTCAAACACACATTCTCTATCACCCCCAAACACACTTATAATGGCGTACGGCTTGGATGTGCGGATGGTGTTAACGATAATGGTTCGGAATTGTTAACGGGAGACCCAAGTTCCAAATCCTGCCAGGTTCGTTATATTTACATTTTCGAAAACACCCTTGTAAAAGATATGAATCCATCCCACCGTCCCCCGACTATGGGTTAAATAATAAAATTTGTAACACTAAAGCATCATTAGCACAAATAAATTTTTATAATCTAAAAATATGTTCTGGCAAGCCTACAAGGAGTTGATAAGACATAGAAAAAAAATCAAGGAATGATTAAATCACACACAAAAATGTAAATGCCGACAGAGAAATACATATATATCTATACACAGGCATATTGTTTTACATTTCTCATGTAAGACATTGTTTTTATAATATAATTTACTTGAAAACGTTAAATATTATTTAATATAGTTAGCCCAAGAATTCATCTCCCGTAACTAAACTTAACAATATTAAAAATAATTATGAAGTATTATGATAGAAATCGGTCCCCCAGTTCAAATCCCGAGAGCCATTGAATATAGCGGATTATTGATTGAGGTAGTTGTATGAGGAAGAAGTATATGCAGATTATGAGGCATTGCAGGATAGACAACGATTGATCATTGACTTGACGAGGTAGGTTAAGATTGTATTGATCGAGGAAGCACGTTCTCCGGAGTCAGTTCCACAAAATAGTGATTCTTGAAAAATATCGTCCGAGTGATACTTCCTTCATACCACCGGAATACAGGGGGAATGAAGATGATTCAACCCCGTGAATGTGGATGGTAGGTCTGCTGTGTAAATATCGGAATTGTTGAAGCTTGGTGGTCCGATATAGGTGTGGATTCCATGATGGGAAAAAGGGTCTACAAATTCGGTTGCAACCGAGAAAGATAGTATGATTGGTGGATCTGGGCCTGTTGATATTAATTGAAATATAGTGAAATATATATATATATATATAAGTGAAAATTGAAGTCAACATTCAGATGCGATAGGCTATTTCATGCTAAGCGCAGTCGTAGGACAGCGAATGTTCTCGCGGCCTGACGATAGCGCCTAGCATGAAACAGTCTGAGTGTTGACTTCAATGTACATTTTATATTTATATTTACATACCCTCTGAGTACTTTATCCTATAAATATAGTACACCTAAAAACTATATTTCTTCATATACAGTAGAGCATAATATAATTATTTAAAAAAATATAGATTCATTATGACACAGAAATTTACCATGTTTCGAAACAAAAACCTAAATCTTAAATTAAACTTAAAAATTGAAATTCAATTCCATTTTCAAGGGATGCTGAATAAGTTAAATAAAAAAATACTTAAAAAAATTGATTTACTCTATTTATTATTATTTATACTATTTGATTATTCTGCATGACTTGAAAATGGAACTAAACTTCAAAATTTTAATTTTGATTTAAGGTTTTGGTTTCGAAACATGGTAATTTCTGTGTCGCGATAAATACATATTTTTAAAAAGTAATTCTAATATATATATATATATATATATATATATATACATATTTTTAAAAAGTAATTAATATATATATATATATATATATATATATATATATATATATATATATATCGGATACGACTAGAGTCTATGCTCCGCTAATTTATTAAACAGTATATTTATTTATTTTTCTCTTGTCTACCGTTCTGAATATTCGAGAAATCTTATTAAAGAAAAACCATTCGCTCTCCGGCAGGATACGAGCACTTTCCGCTTTGTAGGAGAAACAAACGTTAGAACCGACGAGCTGTAGACCGAGTCACCCAACGGAGTGCGTTGTCAATCAAGCACTGTTGAATAATGGCTTATCAGTTCAAATCTTTCTCAGACTTTCGGAACATTCATATGCGCTCAGTTTGATAAACAACGCAATTTCTAAAGGAATAATATCATTTATATTTATGAATCCGACATATTTTATTACTAAACCGTTATTTTGAGTGGCTATCCACATGTGAGCAGACACCACGTTTATTTATTAAACAGTAAATGTATTTAGGTTAGTCTACTGACCTGGAATTTCGATAAATATTATGAAAGGAAATATGCGTTTATAAATTTTCCACTTTGTCTCATCAACTTCACACACACACACACACACACACACACACATATATATATATATATATGCATGTTTCATTAAAAAATCAAATTAATTATCTATTATAAAGTCATCGAACGTTATTCTCAAAAATAACCACACAATATGTCAAAATTACAAAGAACGAACATTATCTATGAGTTCAAATGCCCCTTAAGGAACTGTGTTCCTGATCAAACCGGACTTATAAATAATTACATCGGTTACACGACTACATGCCTATCCAGGAGCCTTACGTTACACTTATCTGATCACAGCTCCATTAGAACCCATTTAAACACACACACAGATTTACCCGATACCATTAGGAACATACTAGTAGAAAATACAAATATATTAAATGCATCCACCTGCAAAAAAAAAAAGACTAAAAATAATGGAAGCTTTAATAATAAAAAAGAAAAAAGCGAACTCTTAACAATATTAACTACGAACAAGGCCACAATGTATTAACCGTATTCCTAAATTAAAAACATATCTATAACACACTAAAACATACACGTAATGCACATACACAATTAAGCTGAAAAATTGAATCATCCTTGATAATTGTTAAAAATATAGCCGAAAGTGGTCGGAACTATAAAACATTTGGACGTTTTCACATGCTGTTTTACATGCTGTTTTTGTACATGCTGTTCAGAAAAGAAAGCTCTTGTTCGAAAACAAGAAAAATTA
>CAHIKZ030002290.1:580000-587500 GCA_903632075.3 Acanthosepion pharaonis | reverse complement strand
ATTAAATTAAAGACATTAGTTCCATTTCATCCTCAAGCGAAATGAAACTAATGTCTTTAATTTAATTACAAAATTAAATTCGGGGCTTTTAGCTTCCATTTTTGAAACATGGTTAGAACTGTGTAAAAAATATTTTAAATATATATATATATATATATATATATATATATATATATATATATATATATATTCGTGTGTTTTTGTGTTTTCTTATCCTCGAATTAATCTTTTATCCCTTTCGCTACAACCACTAGAGATTGTAATCAATTATGAATAGGTTATGCATCTCCGTTCACACGACCTTCTTTAAGATAAACAAATTCTGAATTCGTCTTTCGACTGTTTTTCGATGGGTTAATGGTTAATACTGAATGTATCTCACAGGCTTTAGAAATCGAATGTGTTTGACATTCTGCCGTTCTCCACAAGCTCAAAGGATATGGTTTTTCTGGTCGGATATTTCTTTAAATCTAATTGTTTTAACAAATCGGGTAATAAAGGTCGAGTTGAACGGCCCCAATTTTAGATCATTTCACATTAATGCGGGCCTCCCGCAGAGCTATGTATTCGAACCGACGTTATATCTTATCTTCATCAACGAAATTCCCGATGTTCTCAACGAGAGATTTATGCCGATGACAAAACTATTTACTCCTGTACTAATAGAATGTCTGATAGGTACGATTAGGTAAAACTGGTAGTTTCTTTAATCAGCATAGAGAACCAATTTTCCCTCCATCATCATGTCTAATACTAACCTCCAGGTGAGCAACTTGCTCTGACGTTTTCTACTAACATGAAGTAGATTGAATTAAATCAACTGTTAAGTTTTCTGCTGAGAAGGTTGGTTCTCTGTGTCATACCAAGGAGTATTTCTAGCCAGAATCTATATTAAAAATGTATAAACCTACCATTCTTCCGTGCATTGAATATTGCTGTTATATCTGGTCTGGTGTTCCAGCTTAATATATTCTCGACAAAATCTAAAGAAGGTTCTCTAACGTTATCGTATCGGACATATCATCTGGATTTCCTTCACTTTCTCACCAACATGACACGGCTTCCTTTGTCTTTTCTATAAATATTTTCATGGCAGTTCGAAAGCTCTCCTCCTTGGTGCCTTGAATTTAAGCGTTCTACTAGATTGGCAACTAGCTATCATCATTTCGCTGTTGAAATAGCTACATGGAACCTTTCCATTCTTATAGTTTCTTCAAATGTCCTGTTTCTTTGCCACCTACGATCTTCGAAAATTTAAAATTTAACTTCACTCGCCATATTCTATCTTCTTTATTTTTCTTCGATCTAAATTGTTTTCATTCTCTTTCACTTCCAGTAACACCATTCAACTAGATGACATTATCGCTTTCCTTGGGGTAAAATGATTAATATATATATATATATATATATATATATATATATATATATAATATATGATAAAAATATAATTTTAATATGTGCTATGTTCATGGGTTTGCTAGCAATATTGCGCCTAAGCATGAAACAGGAGGTGGTCTCTGGGTATTGACTTCAGTGTCCACTATATATTTATATATGAAGGTCATGGAAACAAAAAAGTAATACTCTAAGTATAAGTAGCTCGATTATATACTCGAAACACATTAACCACGAACACAACCAAAGCTCACTCCTTTAACCAGATAAAACGTAAAAAATTTTCTAAATATAAAATTCCCAGCATCTCTGGTTCGTGCGAATGCGTAGTTACATCAACGTAAATAAACGCTGTCGAAAGAAATCCTAAGGGAGGAATAACCCCACGCGAAAACTTTTACACTTAGTTCTACATCTTTCCTCCAAAACTGTTCTTATATATATATATATATATATATATATATATATATATATATATATATATATATATATATATAGTCGACTCTCCTGTCGAATTCGACGTATGAGGGTCAAGCAGATAAGTTCCCAGGAAACCGACAGCCCGAAAACAGCACAAAAGATTTGATTATAATGGTGAAGGTTTCGTGCAGGGCCGAATTCAGAGACCTGGTGCACTAAGTGCCACAAGGTCCCCAAACAACCCTCCGCAGATTTTGAATTCAGAGTTGTCCTTCTCCTAGACCAGTTGCCATCCAAGGCTATAGAACCCAGTCTTTCCTGCTATTTACCCACAGATGGAGGGAGAAGAGGATTCACACCTTTCCGAAGGGTATTATCACGTAAGCGAATGTAATGGATTCGACTGGAATTCGAACTCGACTCTCCCATTCCGCAATCCAAGCCGATATATATATATATATATATATATATATATATATATATTTAATTTAATGGAAACAGACAACTTTAAGGGTCCATATATATATATATATATATATATATATATATATATATATATATATATATATACAGAAACGCCCACTAGAATTCAGACCCCATATACACAACACCGATACCATAAAATATGAAAAAATTCTCTGATGCTGCTATAATGAAATGGAGGAAACATTTCGAATTCATTAAATCTTTCTTAGTTCATACGAACTCTTGTGAAGGTGAACATTAATTTTAAAAAGAAGAAATCAAGTCTACGTCATTTGTCATTAGTGAAACGCTGTTACATCAGAGTATTTCTTCCCCGTGATGACAAGGCTGAAAAAGGCGCATGCGTACGTCACACTTAGGACGCCTTGTGATAGTTTTACATTGTTTCAGAAAGAAGTTTAATCCAACCTTTGACAATTTCTTTTTCATTCTGCTGGGTGTCTAGCTATCCTCCCCACTAGAAAGGATGGTTTAGTTGTCTATTAACTGACCACGCCGCGACAGGTAGTATTAGGTTAAATGGTACAGTGACATTTGTAGAATGGCCTGACATATGCACACTTGTATATATAAATGCGTATAGATAGGAAAAATTGAATGAAGAGACAGTATAAAAAAAAACAAAACAACGGAAGACATTTTAAAACAACTGTCCGTGTTTACCCACCCCTCCTCAACTCACCCCACCGAAAAAAAAAAAAAAAAAAAAAAAAAAAAGAAGCATGACACTCATTTAGTAGCATTGTCAAACAGGAAAATGTAGACTAAATTATATAAAAGCTGGATAAATAAGATCAGAATATGGTATATTTCTCCGGCATATTTTCATTCAATCTATGCAGTCATGAATTTTACATCGTATTCATAAGTTTCAATATCAAACAACACACACAGACACACACACACAAACACACACAAAAAAAAGAAAGAAAAAAAGTAATGGAACTGCGAAGTAACCTTTATATACCTGAGAAAGATATCAGAATAACCGAGAATATATACTGGCAGCAAACGACCTACATACGGATAAAAAAAAATGAATTCAGTAAGTATATAAAAATAGAAATGTATCTAAAACCTGCCCGTGTCTTCTGACTGACTAATTCTATATGGTAAGATGGTTCGGACAGAATTAGAAGTTCTAGGAGGATTCATTATTGACGGCCAGAATCTTAACAAAACAACCTTCGATATGCAGATGGCACAGAAGATAGAAAAAAGTGAGATCTAAGAACCAAACCCAATTGCATGAAAGCAGAATATATGGTTGTCAATAAAAAGGAACATCCCAACATGCAAATTACATATTGGAGATACCCGAATCAAGCATGTGCAAAATATGAATATCCGGGAAGCGTTTTAACATAAGAAGGAAACTGTAACTCGGAACTCCGAAGACGCATTCGGATAGAAAAAGATGGTGGACGGATAATTGCATCCCTAGACATATGCATACCTAGACAAATGCGTACCTGCATAATGGCATACCTCTGATAATTTTTTTTGAATTTACCATTTTGTAAAAGTGTTTTTAATATAGAAATTTACACAACAATACGTTCAATTTCTCTAAACAGACAGAAAGGTAGGTACTCTAAATAAGAGAAGGGATAAAAAATTCTTTTTAAAGCAATAGAAAATGAAGCGAACATTTTCAGTCCACTCCAAAAGTGCGTACCACAATCATCTAATAGATTCTGGATTTTATAGAGTCTATTTCTATTTGGAACCGATGGCTAAGTTTCCAAAATCAAACACTGGTGGAAAACATTTGTGGACGATGAAAATTACAGCTACTACTATCAGTAAAAAATGCCGATGAAACAAAACAAACATACTGGCGATGTGTAGAGCAATTTTGCAAAACTGTTAATCTGTCATTGCATTTTAAACAAAAATAAACTTTTAATTTTTGTTAATTTTATTCTTTTTATTCCCTTTTCAAATAATTATGATTACTACCTATGCTTTTTTCAAAATTGATGGTAATTGTCTTTAAAAGCTTCCAGAAATTATCAGAGATACACAATTATCCAGAGACGCATTTGCCTAGGGATGCAAAAGTCCAGGGACGTAATTGTCCTGGATGCAAATGTCCAGTAGACAACTGTCTTAGAACCGAAAAAGATGCTCCCCAAAAACATTTGTTGGGAAACGAAGGAAAGAATAAGGGAATGATATGTAATATCAAACCTTCTATATGGGACCGAATGCTGGACCATCTCCTCACAGATGAAGAAAAGACCTGAGACAACAGAAATATGGTTCTATAGAATGATGCCGAGGATGTCTTGGATTGAGAATTCATGAAGTTTTAGAGAAAATGGAAACAAAAAACCAACATATTTAATATCAGAAAACGACAGTTGAAATATCTATGACAAACACTGATGAATGGGGGTTTAGAAAATTGGACACAGAACGCAGATATTGAAGGGAGATGAGACATAGGAAAACAAAGGAAAACATGCCTAACGAAATTGTGTAGATGGATGTCAGGACAGGATTTACGAGAGATGACAAAGCAAAACTTAGATCTACAAAAGACAGGAACTTGTGGAAAGCCATGATCGTCAACGTCCGTAAAGGGATAAGATTTAGATGACATAGAGCTTTTTTTTTAGAGCTATAGATTGAAAAATCGGGTAAGCCTTTAACTAACTGGACCTTAATAAATAAATAATTTCTCAAGATATAAAAGATACTCGTGTCCATAATATACTTACAGATGCCATGTTTAACATCTTTCAGTTGAGTCTCTGTCTTCCGCGGACAGAGAAGCAATTGAGGAAAATAAAACAGGGACGTACCCTGTCCCGGATAATATCTGTATATTTCTAAAGAATAAACGGATTTGATTTAATGCAACATATTTATTACCTATAACATCTATCTATCTATCTATCTATCTATCTATCTATCTATTTCTGTGTGTATATATATATATATTCATTATTATTATTATTACACAAACAGAGAAATCTAAAATTATATTATGGGTATAGTCTATTTCAACTGATGACTAGTAAATCAGTCATAATCAACCCAGACGGATATATATATATATATATATATATATATATATACCTGAAAAATTTACTTCGATTGAGATTTCATGGGAGGAAGTGTGCTTTTGTAAACAGTGACTATTACGGCTAATAATGCAAGCCACTTCGGTAAATCGGATCGAGTTTTCTCAGTCACTGTGTGTTTATCTAAAAATAAATACGCTTAAATTCAGCTTCATTCCTGCTGTGCGCCAACGGCTTAGTGGTGGAATCCCGACTGACGCCAATTCAGTCTGGTTTCAATCCTAGCTAGAGCCACACTGATGAGCTGTGATACAGCGAAACAGTCTGTCTGTGGATGATTAATATATATATATATATATATATATATATATATATATATATATATATATATATATATAATATATAGAATCTAAACTTACCTCATGAGTATAGTCTATTTCCACTGACGCCGATTACGTCGGTCATATTCAGTCCAGACGGATAATATATATATATATATATATATATATATATATATATACTAGAGAATTAATGGATTGATTTTTAATGCGACATTTGCATTACCTTTAACTTTATTATATTGGATACTTGAATTTGAAATAGGCACCACAGTTTCGTCTTTATTTTAAACCGTGTGTATTAGATCGATCGGCCTGCATATTCACACCATCTTAATACAGAAAATAACAAGGCATACATTTTCTTTTCTAGAATTTACAGTGACATAGACGTAATACAACTGGTATGGCAACCTTTTGCAACCAGTTGGCTGCATGAAATATGGCTCATCATAAGATTTAAGTTTCAAGTTAATTTTTCGTTGACGGTATCCCAAATATTTTCGCTACAGATGAGCAGACAAGTACAAAATTTTGATTTGTTTTATGAGAAATAATATTTTTTAAAATAAAGTGTAGCGTTGGTATAATATGAACACAGATGATAATGTGATCAGCACACGGTCCTTCGTGTGATTTATTCTTCATTTATTCCCCTGAAAAAAAAAGTAAAAATAAAATATATTTACACGTATGACCTTCATTATTTAAAATCGGTAATGGTTTAACTCGAAGAAAATCTTACCTCCAACGAAAGTTTAAAAATTCGACAAACATTGGTCAGAATCATTGGTTGTGTGTGAGACTGTGAGTGAACAAGTATGGACGAAACGAAACAAACTAATTTTTACGAAATGTTAATTTCCTCGTGAAATTAGGCTTTCCATTCAGAAAACCAAAACAGGCCGCTTTTGTGGCTCGCAAGACGCAGTTTGTCGATGAATGTGATAGACACTGTTTAAAATAAGACTATCCACTATAATAACGTTTGAATTAACATACACACTCACACTCGCGCACACACACACACACACACACACACACACATATATATATATATATATATATATATATATATTTATATAAAGCGATCGATTTCTATGCTGTAAAACTGGATGCAATTCCAAAGAGCTCTAAAAGACCGGTGTTTTGAAAGTTTTTGAAAGTTTGCATGACGGTTTTAAACATCGATCAATAATTGACTTTATATATATATATATATATATATATATATATATATATATATATATATATAGGATAAGTGTGCGTAGGGTTAGAGTGCATGGGGAGAAAGAGACAGTGAAAGAATGAGAAGAACATGTAAAGTGACATGGGTAGATATACAATCACCCAGATAGGTCAAGTAATGGATACACGAGATGGTCCGGTATACTCAAGGTTAAGAAATTACTTACCAAAGCAAAATATTCAAAGAAATCACTTTCAAACATGCACACATGTTACAGACATCTTTCAGAATAGATCAAAAGTTTCTAAGCAAAGTCATAGGAGAATACTGAATGAGAAATCTAACCACGCTTTCTGATCTCCACGAGTTGAATTCAATTCAATTTGCGATCTTTCTGAAAACCCTGCCATTTACAATTCCACGGTAAAGTCAATTTTCGATTGGAAGTATGAACTTTTTGGACTCGAAATAAATTTGGTAATTTTGGCTTGAAAATCCAACCTCTTTTCCGATTCCAAGTTTTACATACGCACTTCAATACAGTTTCTTTTATTTTTTTTTTCAAGATATTTTTTGTTAATATAGTGAGATAGCGTTGATAATAAATTAAGACAGCCGGAAGCGATTTGTCTGCACATAA
>CAHIKZ030002290.1:565000-577500 GCA_903632075.3 Acanthosepion pharaonis | reverse complement strand
TGCATTTTAAATATATTTCACTTCTTTCCATTCTGACAGTCTTTCTTCTCTCTAGCATACCACACATCTCATGCCATTTATATATAGACCTCAGTCTTTTCGTATCTCTCTGCCTATAGGCGAACCTCCTGTTTAAGATCATTGCATATTTTATCCTGACCTTCAAGACCAAACGATATTTACATTTTCCAATTTTCTACTTGTCAGTCAGAATATTGGCGCAACACAGTTTTCCAATTTTGATAGCAATCTTTACATTCTTCAACCGCTTATAACTAAAATAGCACGTGTTTGCATATATATTAGGTGTGTGTGCAGTTACTAGAGATGTCATTTAAAAACTATAGATTGAAAACACAGATAACAATTAGATTTTCATTGTAAAATATTGCATCTTCCTGTTATATAAAATCCTAAAGAGCTAGGAACAACATACGTAGGTCTCACCTCAACGGATCTTCAGTGTAATCTGGCAATATTTATTGGTACAATGATACAAAATGTGGCACAAGGCCAAAATGGGGTTTGGGGGAAAAGGACGGTATGCATCTGTCTTAACTTTAAACTTAGTGTTATGGGATAATAACAATAATGGACTATTCCATACTTAATAAATACTGCGCCTCAGGAGTAGGCAAGGAGTCAGTAAGTAGTTCACTTTTGAACCGACTGCACGGTTGTACTCTCTTCCTACGGGCGGAAGGAACCCGGAGGAGGCTACTCCGAAAGGCGGAGTCACCTTCGGGGAGGTAAAACAGGCCCTGAACCCGTTTACACGGGTTCAAATGGGTTATTTTTTGGCCGAGCCTAATGGCTTGGGAATTGCCCACGTTAAAAAGTCCTTGTGCCACATGACACCCTCGTGGGGAGGGTGACTGAATATCGTCAGTAAGTAGTTCAAGTCGAGTCAAGAGTCGAGTCAGAGGTAGTCTGAAACAGAGTCGCGTTCAGACAATTACTGCAAGACATTGGAATAGTGATACTAGTCGAGACTAGATTGCTCTCTCTACTGATTGTTCATACTAACACTTCTACTTCTCTGTATATATTCGTGTTTGTAATATATCTGTGTTATTCCATACCTGTGTTCGCGTTCTTCTTTATTGGTTCTACCTTGGACTATCAAGGAACGGGACCATAACATTTAGCTTGCCCAAAACACTGATCCAAACCTGCAAACAATAGCCCTAACATCAAAACAACATATTCTTACCTACTTTTCTTACTACACCTACCATAATACCTCATTGTCTCTATGAAAATACTAAATAGTTCCCATATGTACAATTCACTGTCTGTGGTGATGGAATGGAATAAAAAAACAATTTAAAAAATCCCCAATGTGTATGTACGTTATGGAACAAAACTATTTACAAGAAACTAAACAAAATAATATTAGTAATAACCCCCCCTCACCACAATCCTTAAATGTGGCAGAAACATCAGTAAACTGGACGAAATCGATGCGGGATTATAATAGTATAAAACATTCATTCATCCCAAGAACTCACACTGACACGCACTCATTTGGACAGAACAACAAAACACAGACGCGAAACGAAAAACACACGCATCAACCAGAGACCTGACATCACTGACCACCTAACGAGGCAGGGGAAGGGGAATTAACCTAATAAAAATAGGCAGAGAAATAAAAAGGGACGATGTGCATACATGCCCTAGCTAAGTTAACTGAAAAAAAGAAACTAAAGATTAAAAAACAAACCTAAAATAACCTAATATCGGGATGTGTTGCCTATGTTCAACACAGGAAGGACAATATCCTGATGCCTAACCGGCATCAAAGTGCAATTCCAGGTGAGCCTCTTTCACTCGACACAATCACACATGATTCACCTACCTTTTGTCAAATTCTGATGAAGTGAGCTGCCGCTTTTCCGTCTTAATCTTGACTTTAAGCTGATACTTAAGATCAGTTGGGAAGACGTGAACTTCTCACCTCCATAAAATCCCTTCACGACTCTCATAACACCTAGCAAGCAAAAGAACACACATTGTTCAGCCTTCGTCAACGGCGGTCCACGTTGCTACAAAGAAAAGAGGCCTCAAGGACAAAGAAGTCGCTGTTCGGTTCTTCCCTCTGTCTCTACAAACGACACGCCATTCCCCCTCTTCCTACTCCTTGGCCTCAAGGACAAAGAACTTTCCCTGCAGCATGCGAACTATGAGGACTTCAACAAACCTGCACAACGATGATATCATCCTGCAACGAAAGAAGGCGTAACCCAAGGTCTCGATTTTCTCATAACAGTGTCGGCATTTCTGAGATTTTTCCAA
Organism: Acanthosepion pharaonis; assembly: GCA_903632075.3. Taxonomy (NCBI): domain Eukaryota; kingdom Metazoa; phylum Mollusca; class Cephalopoda; order Sepiida; family Sepiidae; genus Acanthosepion; species Acanthosepion pharaonis. The sequence goes on along the minus strand of CAHIKZ030002290.1, from coordinate 575,202 downwards.
ACCCGCTGAACAAATTCTTTTGGTGACCGATCGTTATTGAGACATTTCAACCCGGGCGTCCAAGGCCATATTGATCGAGCCTCCTTCTTCGTAAGGCCGAGCTCGTCAATCAGCTCATCACGAACGGACCCTCCGACTAACACCTGATATGATGCCCTTCGAGACAGCGCCTGGACGTTGGAGAGGATATCCGACGCTCGTAAGAGGCGTTTCAGAGCAAGACGACATTCACGATAGAAAGAGCATTCAGCTCGAGGTAAACGGTGGACCTCTTCCTCACACGAGTGCACACTTATCAGGCATGCGAAGTTCTTACGGGAGTTGTCCTTCCAGAAGGCGCCATCGACATCCGATTCGCGACACATTCGATTTAGGATCCCGATGCGAAGCATATATTGACGTATCTCAATGCTAGGCATAACTAGAACGCCTTCAGATGGATGAAGGCAACAGATCTCCCGAGATAACATAGTGGCCTTGCCTCCCCACAAGAAGGAGAACAAGACCTTAATAATGACATTAGTGTGACATACGGAAGTGGAAGTACAGAAGTTTATAAGATGTCGGGGCGTCGGCGTTACAGCTGGTAGACGAAATGGGACTGTAGGTGTTGTTATCAGTTCTTCCCTCCGCCTCTACAAACGACACGCCATTCCCCCTCTTCTTTCTCCTTATCCACATTAGCGATGGCGTCGGTTTGGGGGGGGGATGCGGGTGAGGACACAACCGAGGGATTGTCCTCACTGGTCTGTGTCTCACGTAAGCCCATTACAAGCGCCTCGGATTTAACAGGAGGAGAAGAGGTGACCAGTCTCTCCACTCCTCCAACAAGTAGGTTTTCTGTCAGTCACAATGACCAGCATTTTCTGGCCGCAAAAATTCGAACAGTTGGGGATGGAGACGAAGGCCAATCATCTAGCATAATGTCAATGCTCCATCCCTCGTTCAGGTTGTCGGAAGAGCACCTAAAATTTGGCCGTGCTGCATGAAGAATGCAGCCAGGTGTTCTTCTGCTACCTGAGGTGGGACATCGAACACTACGATGATGGTCCTTCGCTGACCCTCATACTCTGTTCTTAGAATTAGGTCTTTGATAATTAACTCTTTTATTGCCATCGCTAGGCAATCTTCAGCAGTGGTCAGCAGTATATCCCACATGAAAAAAACCTGTTCCTTTGATTAGTCTTTGGGTTTAATCCCCAGGGACAAGAGTAACTTTATCACTGTATCTTTCGTGGAGCGACAAATTGCGCAAACGCTTGTCCACCACAAAGACCGACGACATTCTCTTTTCGAATACCTTTAATTCTTGGACGTCTTCGAAGAGCCCATCGACTTTTCAAAGATGAGAGTAGCCCTTAGCCTTTTCCAAGAATTCTGCGATATTCAAAATTCAACTCGGAGTGGACTTTCAGCAAGAGGGATATTCCCCAGCTGCCGTCTTAACTTGTGCTTCCTTCAGTACCTTCTCGTCATTAGCTTTGCTGGAGGCCAACATAGTCTTTTCATTTCCAGTGCTCCAACACATTTTTACTTTTTTATAGGATGTTTAGAGGTTGCAATTCACCGTTTCTTCGACTTGATTTTATCCGGTTTGGGGCGTGCCTTAGCGGCAGCCCCCAAAAGTTTCTTTTTTACAGACTGACAAACCACGTCGGCCATTTAAAAAAAGAAAACACTTCACCAAGCGGGTTTAAATATTATCAATTTATTGCGCAAAAAGAAACGGAGTAGGGTTAGAGAAAAAAGAAAAGAATAAAAAAACCCACAAATATAAAAATTAGATTCTTCTAAAAATATAGAAGAAATTAAAAAAAATATTACAAACAGAAGTGTGGGAAAAATAAAGAATGAATAGAATAAAAGAAAGTCTGGTCACACCAATAAAAGAAAATAAACAATAAACTACTTATAAGTCCTAATTTAAAAAGAAGAAATTATACCAAAAACGAAAAGCGATAAAGATTTTGTTTTGTTTTTTGTGGTTTCTTTTTAATAAAGGCTGGTAATAAGACTGGAATACTAAAAGTTAATCCATGTAAAAAAAAATTAAAAATAAATAAAACTGATAAATTATAAAGAAAGTAAAGAAAAATGAATTTAGATTAAACTAAACTAGCTCAAATGAATAGCTAATAAATAAAAGAAAGAAAATAAAATATGTAGTTTGGTTAGACTTTAAAAGGCAAAAGAATTCAATATGGCGTCCAAAAGCTGCCGAGAAAATTAAACAAAAACCAAATCAATTTTGACAAGAAAGGGAAAAAAATGAAATGTTCAAAATTCAAATATTAAGAAAGAAACTCCCCTTTTTCACACGTCAAAAAGTAAAGTAAACTATAAAATGCAAAAGAAAAACAAAAATACAGAAGTCTGGTTTGAAGGACGGTATAAACTAAAAATAAAAAATTCAGAACCTTCTTTCTTTTTCTCTTTTCATTAACTTTACTTATTTTTTTTCGAAAATAATAAAAATAGAACCTTAGCTATAAATGAAAATAATGGAATAAATAAACAGAAAGAAAAACAAACAAGACAATAGTCCGATAAGACTTTGTCAAACCGAACTAAAAATAAAGATGGTGGCCAAAGCCAACGAAAAAAAATCTGACAAAAAGAGAAAACAAGAAACATTAATTCAAACAAAAGGAACGAATAAATGAAAGAAAGAAAAATAAATTAAATCAAGTTAACGAGTAACTTGCAGGACGAAGAATGTTCGTAATTCAAACGTACAATCGGTCAAATGTAGGTCACCTCCGGCCCAAAAAATCGAGACAGAAAAGTCTGTAGGGTAATCTGGCTAAAGAGGAAATGACACGAAACTATGTTCATTGATAAAAACACTAAAACCTAATTAGCATAAAACAACGTGACAGAAGATAATAGGAAAACAAAACCACAGTGCCTCTATTCCAATAACCAGGATTTCCTATGCCTACACCTATTTAAAATCACAAATCTTTGATTTAATAAATTCTTCTGTTCATCATTGCTATTTTTTCCTCCATACATAAGAAGAAATACTTGTTCCCTGCATTATACTAATGGAATTTTTTTAGTATTTCCCATTTTAAAATGGGGTCAATACCATCTTCCTGTTTAATATTCCATATGTATGTAAACAGGTTAATGCTGCGTTTGTAATTTTCATGCTTAAAGCTACTTAAATGATTATAGTGACGCTTTTTGAAATTACATTGGTTGGATCCTATGTAAAATTTACTGTTCTTATTACTATTATTAGTTTTATTTCAGTGTAAACCACACATTCTTGTTGGCACCTGCCCTTAAATGGGCAGAAGTCCTTATTTCTATAATTAGATTTAGGGGCATTGGAGTGTGGTTTCTCTATGATTTTTTTCTGTTGTATTTATTAATTAACATAGAACTATAACTTAATTTAACATAATTTCTGTTGAAAATTTTGTACAATAGTTTTGTAGGCGGGAACTTTTTTAATAATTAAAAAAAAATATTTTCCTATTTTTAGTTGCAACGGTAAATTATATGGAGGATTAAACTATGATATCTTCCTGACCCTATTTTTATGTTTACCTTGCGTGTTAGGTGAAATATGAATGTCAATATATATATATATATATATATATATATATATATATATATATATATGTGTGTGTGTGTGTGTGTGTGTGTGTGTGTGTGTGTGTGTGTGTGTATCAGTTTAATTTTGTGTCCATTAATTTCAAAGGCCCTTTCGTAATCTTGTTTATTTTAATTAAAAATATTAACACTGGATGAATTATTAGAGAATCTATAACTAATTCCGTTAGGTATATGTTTTAAAACATGCCTGGAGTGGTTTGCACCTACAGCAATAAACGCTTTCCATGTAGGAAAAATAACCAATGGCCGCGTTATATTGATGTAGCTTCAAACCACCCAGAATGTTCCACTTTTATTAAAGCATAATCGGAGAAATAGATATGGAGAAAGAGAAATAAATTCTGGTATTATTACTTTTCTTTTGTTTGATTTTCATTAGCCAATCATGTGTCACGTGCATTCGACTCTTTTAAACCAACATTATTATAATTTTCAGTGTTCTGAATTGATGGAGAGATGACAGGCCCATCCTAATTTTCAAGAAATTAACATATATATATGTCTCGGCTCGTGTGGGGCTCTTAAGTAATGCGTCAGAGGGTCATTATAATTGTAGAAGCCCATCTTACGATATACCAAGTTTAAGTCCATGATAAGCGAAAATCAATTGGAATGCAGCAAAATCATTTGAAAGGGATTGTTCAAAAGCGTGAAATCTGATGAAAACCCGGCGACACCCGAATTAATCTGCACGTGAAATCTAAGATGGAACATCTGAGGAAACTGAGGCAAGGTCACGCAATCAAGGATCCAAGGGAAATTCGATTAATTTGCAACAAATGCTGCAGGAAACGTGTAGTATTTGTGCCACACATCAGGTAAACCAGCAGACGGTGCAAAAATAGTAATTATTTGAACAGAATGAACCGAAAACTGTAAAAGAGACAATCTCGAGAGAGGGACACTCGTTGAATGTTAATGGCGTAAAGCTTTCTTTTTTTTTTGCTTTGGCGAGATAGTCTGGGCGTTGAGCACATTAATTAACTGCATCGGTAGGTGTTTGCCTTTCGGCCATTTTTTTACTTTCCTAGTTCGGGATTTTTTTCTTGTATCTCGCACAAACCACGGTGGTTTATATGGCAACTCTACTGAAAACCCTTACACTTTCTAGGAGAGACTGCATAATCTGTCGTGTTCAATTTGCTTTTTAACCAGGCCTGCAAGTCCTCAGTCATGATGACTTGTAACTTCCTGGTTCCGAGCAATTTACTCACAGGGCTTGGGCCTACATGTGGTAGGGTTTCCAGGCACTTTCCAGAGTTGTTGCCCGTTGAAAACCGAAAAATTAATTTTAACCACTTGGCCACGCACCCACGGTGGAGTAATGGATAGCGGCTTGGATTGAGCAATCGAAGAGCCGAGTTCGAATTCCAGTCGAATCCATTACATTCATTTACGTGTTAATACCCTTTGGAAAGGTATGAATCCTCTTACTCTCCCTCCATCTATGGGTAAAATAGCAGGACAGACTGGGTTTTATAGCCTTGGATTGCAACTGGTCTTGGAGAAGGACAACTCTGAATCCAACCCTGCGGAGGGTCGTTCGGGGACCTTGTGGCACGTAGTGCGCAAGGTCTCTGTATTCGTCCCTTCAAAAAGTGTGGATGGTCCTGCACGAAGCTTTCACCACTATAATCAAATCTCATGTGCTGTTGTCGGGCTGTCGGTTTCCTGTAAACTGATCTGCTTGACCCTCATACGTCGAATCTCGACCGGAGAGTCGATTATATATATATTAATAAAAAGAAAGAACAGCAAGATATATAATCCGGTGTTCTTATAGATATTTTTATTTTTACAAAATAGTGCTCAATGTAAATTTACAGAGCATTAATATTATAAATTAATAGATTTAAAATATGTTTTTTTCGCTACACAGTTCTAACCATGTTAGACCATAAAAATTCGCTTGCGGATTAAATGGAACTAATGTCCTTAATTTAATTACAAAATTAAATTCGGAGCTTTCAGCTTCCAATGTTGAGAAAAAAAGGAAAACAACAAATTATTCGTCTCAAGCGAATTCGCTTGAGGATGAAATGTAACTAATGTCTTTAATTTAATTACAAAATTAAGTTCGGAGCTTTCAGCTTCCATTTTTGAAACATGGTTAGAACTGTGTAGCAAAAATATTTTAAATCAATTAATTTATAATATATATATATATATATATATATATATATATATATATATATATATATATATATGGGTGTGGGGGGGTATGCGTGTATAATATTTGAATTTTAACAGAGAAGTATTTAAACTGACAATTGGATTTTCATTTTTTTCTTAAAAAATAATTTTCTGTTTTTCTTTTTTTTCATTTTCTTTTACTTAACAATTGTATTTTCAGTGTTTTTCTTGAAAAATAATTTTCTATTTTTCTTTTTTTTTAATTTTCTTTTACTTAACAATTGTATTTTCAGTGTTTTTTTCTTAGAAAAATAATTTTCTATTTTTCTTTTTTTTTTTAATTTTCTTTTACTTAACAATTGTATTTTCAGTTTTTTTTCTTAGAAAAATAATTTGTTGTTTTCCTTTTTTAACTTTTTTTTTACTTTAACCGCTTTCGCTAAGTTCTTAATAAAATTACGTTTTCTCTATGAAACCTGTTGATGCTTATATTTTGAAAAAAATGAAAATCAAGGGACGTAACTGGCAAGGGGGATTTGGTCGAACCTATTTATGTATTGAATTAAGTATCAGTTTGAACTTGTTGATGAAAAATATTTCCCCATATTTATCCGCCTTTGTTCAGAGGTTCTCTAGGCGCATTGGTAGAATGGGAAGACACTATAATTTGGCAGATTTTGTACTCCGGATTTCTCTATATGTTGACTGAGGGGTATTTTTCTGGTGTGGGGTACCTGCTTTGTTGGCGATGAACTGTCATCCTTTGCTAGAATGACAGGCCGGTTTCGCCAATGTAATGTTCATGGCAACCTTTGCATATAAGTATGTACATTAATTTCTCTGAGTGGCACGAGAAATGATAATTAATTTTGATCCGTCTTTGAACTGAAATTCATGGACCTCTAATAAGTAGCTGCATATCCCGAAGAGTGTTCGGTTGCATTTTTTCATCAGAGTGTCTTTGTGTTCTTCAGTTTTGAACTGAGAAGACGAAATTATATGAAGGTGGCAAGCAATATAAAATGCAAATCAAGGAGCGTAGATCTATGGGAAGTAATTAAAAAGCAGATCTATGGTAAGCAATTAAGAGTCGTAAATTGAACCTCTTGAAGGAAAAATGATTAACTATGTCAAAAGGATTACTGTCTGTGATTGAGAAGGGTCACTATATTAAAATGCAAAGGATGCAAACACTTATCATTTGTTTTTTTTTTATTTCTTCATTTTAGGTTTTGGTCAGTGCCTGATGATTTTATTACTTTTTTATTGAAGTAAATTGCGATTATTTGATTTTGCCTAAGAGCGGCTCGGATTGAGGAATCGGAGAGTTGTGTCCGAATTCCAGTCGAATCAATTACATTCACTTGGGAAAGGTATAATTCCTCTTCTTCTCCCACCAGCTATGGTTAAATAGCAGAACAGGCTGGGTTCTATAGCCTTGGATGAAACTGGTCTAACGCAGAATGAAATGGCAACCTACTGCGGGCAAAAACCTGCGCCGTTTGTCATGTATCGAAAGATACATGATCGCCTAGACATGTATCATGCATGACACATAACTTACTTAACTAAGAACTTCAGACCGAAGTTTTTTTAAAAAATACATCAAGTAACTTTAAAAACTTCAATAAAACATATTTTAACTCAGGCTTTGATTTAACATCTAAATTGATTGTTTAAAATTTGACATCTATTTTAAGCCAAATTTGATCTATAGAAGTTTATAATATTTGCTTAATAACTTCAGACAGGGTGTATATCTCTATTCGTATAAATCTAACTGACTAGTTAACTAGCATCTGTTAATATTTCGATACCTATATATCTTTACATTTCATTTAGTTCATATCTATCTATCTATCTATCTATCTATCTATCTATCTATCTATCTATCTATCTATCTCAGTCTGTTCTATCTATCTATCTATCTATCTATCTATCTATCTATCTATCTACCCACTTTTATATAATGGTGGCTTCATATAAATGCTTATATACGTTGGCTATATCGGGGTTTGTGCCTGCGGATATGTGTAAGTTACATTCCAATCAGAAGGCGTGTCTAATGGGAATCAAAGTAAAATCAACCCTTATTCAGGCTATCGACAGCTTCACATGAAACGAGTGCTGATTGAGTAAAAGGAGATGGCTGGTCTGCTTTTTCCGGATTCTGACCAATCGAAGGCCAAAGACCTATTGGTCAATGAAATAAGTCACAGGTCTGACCGTCGGAATCTGTTTAAGAAAACCAAAACTGGATGATGAGATCAGACTTCCGATATCAAAACCGTTCTCGATAATCCATCGAAGGGAGGACATAAGATGGACTGGTCGAGTGGTTGTGGATAGGAGAGGAAACGGAAAAGGCTATGACGGCGAGAGAGAGAAAAGAGGAAATGAAGAGAAGTGAAAAAGAGTTTAGACAGGAAATACAATAACCGAGAGAAGAATGCTGATATTCTGCGAGCTTTTGCATATTAAATAAATATAAAGATGGGAAGAGAAAGAACAAAAATAAAAGGAGCTGAATATATAAAAAAAGAGAATACAAATCGAATATTAACGGAAATGAGAATCTGAAAGAAATATATTATTTAATAATAAAAAAAATAAAAGAACTTGCAAGATACTAAAATTACCAAAAAAAGAGAAAACATTATTGAAGATTAATGACGTATGTTACACGAAAAGAGACGAAGATAATGCATAGAATAAATAAAGGAAGGTAGATATAATTAATTAGTAAGGAGAGGAAGGAAAATGGAGGAAAGAAATGAGAGAAAAATAATGATTTAAAAAACAGAAAAATAATTAAAAAAGAGAAATAAAGGAATTCGAAAAAGAAAGTATAATTATAAAGAAAGATAGAAAAAAATTCTTTGAAGGAAAGAGAAGAATAAAAGAAAATATGGAAGAAATAATTCTTACACAGTAAAACAAAAAGTATATTTTAAAGAAAAATTACGAAAGATCAATGAAATGATAAAATAAAAATAATTAAGAAAAAGAAAAGAAAGAATGAATTATAACTGAGTTAAAGAACTCTTCCTCCTCAACGTAACAAACAAATATATATATATATATATATATATATATATATATATGACGGTGGTTAGAATACGCACATAATAAAAATATATATATATATATATATATATATATATATATATATATATATATATATATATATATATGTATATATATATATATATATATATATATATATATACTTGTATATATATATATATATATACTTGTATATATATATATATATATATATATATATATATATATATTTATACTTGTTTATATTGGTGTGCGTCAAAAACAAACGCTCTATCTCTCTCGTTGTCTCTCTCTCTATCTCTATCTCACCACCTCTCTCTCTCTCTCTATATATATATATATATATATATATATATATATATATACATATATATATACTTATTTATATTGATGAGCGTCAGAAAACAAAACGCTGTATCCACCTAGCATATATATATATATATATATATATATATATATATATATATATATATATATATATATATATATATATATATATATATAATGAAAAGGCTTAAACACTAATATTCCATGGTCACAATTTATTCCATTGGAATCGTAAATACGATCCAATTCATCAATAATTGAAAGAAGCAATATATTGATAATATTAGTGGTAAATATACACATACATATGCAAAATATATATATATATACATGCATACACATACATTTTACACAAAATATGTATGTATATATGTATGTATATATATATTGCATATGTATATGTATATTCACCACTAATATATATATATATATATATATATATATATATATATATATATAGAGAGAGAGAGAGAGAGAGAGAGAGAGATAGACAGACAGACAGAGATAAAAATGAAAGAAAAAAGAATATGTTATTAAAGTGAACAGAATAAAGAAATAAAAAAAGAAAAAATAAAGACTGAAAGAATAAAGAAAGAAAAGAAAAACAATAAAGAGGAGAAAATATAAGAAATATTAGTAAAGGGAGAAAGAAGAAGAAATAATGGTATAAAGGAAAGGAAGAATGAACAAAAAGGAATGGAAAAAAAAGAAATTAGAAAAGAATTAAAATAACTCGAAAAATGATCTAAAAAATTTAGAAAGAGAGAAAAGAAAAAAACGAAATCGAGGGAGAATAGAAAAGAACGAAAATCTGAAACGGAAGCGACAAATTCAAAGAAGAAAGAGAGTGAGAGAGAAAAGAAAAAGAAAGAAATGAAAACAGAGGTGGCAAAATTCAAACGAGACTAAAAAGTAAAAAGAAAGAGGGAGAAATATGAAGAACCAAAAAAAGTAATTAAATAGATTTGGCCAAAATTTAAACAGGAGAAAAGAAAAAAGAAAGAGATAGAGGAATGAAGAAGAAAGAAATAAATAAAAAAGATGTGATC
>CAHIKZ030002290.1:497500-560000 GCA_903632075.3 Acanthosepion pharaonis | reverse complement strand
GTACATAATACCTCATCTCAGAAATAGAGACAGATACAAAAGGGGCATTAGTAAAAAAAAGAAAAAAAGAAAAAGAAAAGGAAAACGCCAAGAAAAGAAAAGAAATAATTGGCGACAAAGACTCGTCATTTTATAGTTGAATTGGCTAGAGCTATCAGTAAGTTCTATGCTTACATTTTCCTCTCTTGCACCTCTTGTAGAATTCTCTTCCGGCTACATGCCATCCAGTCACGTTTGATTTTAAAACTTTAAATGCAATGTCAATCGTTATCTACTGTCTCTTTTTGTTTTATAGCCTCGTCGTTATGTGGAACCCCTGGGTGACGGGATCAATACCATAATAATAAAATTGTATTCTTCTTTCATATCCTGTGATCCCTAGTTGTTTTGTTCAGAGGTAACACAACACAGGGAATTTTAACTTAAATTTTATTGACGTTGACGAATACATTTCTCCCTATCCAGTGGGGTTGCTCTTGCCTCATTGGGAAGTTTCCAGACACGAAGGAAAAAACGTCTAAATTGTTTGGCGGTTAAGATTCAGTTCCTTGAAAAACATTTCTGTATATCTATCCTTCCCACGCTCCTTCAGCCAATCAAAATCGACTTCCTTTGTTTTGTCTTGTATTTGATCTCAAAGGTCAAACTCAGTAATTCCAAGCAGGGATACACTTCTCTAAAAAGAATATTTTTATACTAAACTATTATTTAACATGCTGTTTTTTTCTCGCTCCTTAATAATATTTAGCTTTTTTTCTTATTCTGTCACACTCAGTAACATTGCATCTTTGTATCTTTCCCGCCTTGCATGCGGTTAGATGAATAAAAATTCAAAACAAAAAAGAAATATTCCAAAAGAATTTACTAAGAAAATGCCTTCCTGTTTTCTATCCCGGGCTAGGGTACCCAGGATCAGATGGGGAGCTATGCTGATAATATACAAAATACGGCTGGTAAATTGTCACCATTTTATATTTTTAATTTCGCACATGCGCGTTGTTTGTTTTTGACTTTATCGATTGCACATTACAGTACTTTCCGTTGGGCACCGTCTGTGAGAAAAAGAACAACATGACGCAATTGACTCTTCCAGAAATCTTGAAACATCATGATTCACTGCTTGGCATTAGCGTCGAAAGCTTCAATTGGGTGTCGATCTGAGAAGAATGCAAAGATTTCGAAAAGAGCTGGATGAGTCTAATGGTGATTCCGAACATACGGCAGCTCAGAAAACTCACTCTTATCGTTCTGATAAGAAAAGAACTCCCGAATGTGTTGGTCAGAGTCTCAGACTCAACATGGATGATTACGTCAAGTGCCTTGAAAAGTAGTACTGCCTGGTTTAAGAGGGTGGTTGCTGGAAGACCCTATGTCTGCCAACAGGACTCTGCACCATGCCATACAAGGAGCAGCATCCACATGGCTGTAAGGCAATTACTGCGACGACATCAGCTCTTATATCTGGTCATCTAACTCCTCAGATTTCAGCCCGCTTGATTATTATGTATGAGGCGTAGTCTCGCTCGAGACCAATAAAATTCCTTGGGAGACTATTGATGAACTGAAGGCAAGGTTTATGGCAGCATTCACCAACTTAAACAAGGAGGCCGCCCAGAAGAGTTGTAGTAGATTCCAAAGTCGTTTTGAGGCCGTGGTTGAAGCCAATGGCGATTTTACTGAATAAATTTTATCTTTAGTATATTAATATATTTTTGTTTAATTTTGGTAAATATATCTTTTAAAATGAGATGTCGGTGTTATTCCCATTTTCGTGCAATTTAGACGACAATGTAGCCATCCCAACTCTATATATTCCTAGTTGCTGTAAGAGTGATCTAAAAATAAAATCAAGATTCTTTGTTTAGTGTTCCAAGAAGTAAGATTTACGATAAAACTTTCCAAACAGAAATTATGATCTGGAATTGAAATAAAAGACGCGATGACACATATGTTAAATTTAGTATAAGAGTACCGAATGTGTAATTAATAAAATTTAAACACTGAAAATTCCTCGGATTATGGATCAGTTATTATATTTTTAATATAGAAGATAAGGAAATTGAACAGAGAATAATTTACGCTAGAGGTATTTTTTTTCAACATCCAAGAATGCAGCAAAAGCACAATATTAACATCAGAACTCGAGTCTTGTAATTAAATAACCTCGTCAGATCTGGATTCTTATATAGCTGTGATCCATGGAATCCAATTTGTTCAGAAATCTCTAACCTAAGAACTGTATGGCTGTAAAGGAACGAATACATTAGGCCTTAAAAAGTCAATCCATCATCAGATATTATAGACTGGCGCTACGGTATCCAAAATAAATTAACCAAAAACAAAAACATAAAAACATTCTTTTATGTGCCGTGTTCTTTCAGGATGTAGACAATCATGGCTCTCCACTTTTCCCTATTACTTGTAGTTCTCGATATGCTTTGTGCTTTTGCTACAACTCCCAGGCTCTGTCCTGTCATCCACTTGCTTAAGCCCGTATGTCACGCGTTGCTTTTCTTTGTCTCCCTTTCCCCTTTATCCGCCCTGTGAATATCAGATAATCCAAGCCCTCTTTTCTCGTTACATGTTCCAGAAATTCAAGCTGCCTCTTGCTGATGTTAAATATAAGCTGCCTCTTTGCTTACATCCTCTCCAACACTTCATCATTGTTCGGTCGATGTTATTCTTAGCATCCTTCTTTAGAACTATACCTCTTTTGCTACGTGTCTCTTTGAGGAGATCGTCCAACAATCGCTGCGGTAAAGCAGTTCAACACTCTTTTTTTTATTACCAAAGAGATCCTCCTGTCTCGTAATACTTGGCCTAGCTTTCGGAATGCGTCTTTGACCTTCCCAATACATCTTCGGCTCTCAGCTTGGTACATACTCTCCTCCGTCAGAACACTTCCTATATATTTAAATTTCAACACCTGCTTGATTTTAGTATCCGCATTTTCATCGCATCCTTTTTACAGAAGACCAAGCATTCTGTTGTCTTATAGCTTATGCATAATCCCTTCTTCTTGCTCTACTATGCTACCTACTGTAGAAGGTTTTGTAATTTCCTTTTCGTGTCTACTATCAGCACTGTGTCATCTGCGTAACTTAGGTTTGTGACTGCCAATGATAAATACTGGTGGGATTTCCAATTCTCTAAGAATTGCCTCGCTGTATAGGCTGAATAAATCCGGTGAGAAGGTATATCCTTGCCTTACGCACCTTTCTTTTTTATATATCTGCTGAACAAATTTTCCATCATTTTATTCAAGATGATCTTCGCACTCTCTAACCTTGTTAATTTCTGTCCTGTGTATCTTACAGGTTTCACGTACGATTTCATTTTCAATATTTTCCAATACTCTTTGGACTGTCATAGCTGAAACTCGTCTCTAACATGCCAAAAGTTTATGGATTGAGTTGGATCCATTCTAATTGATCTCTTTAGCTCTAAGTTGATATGATGATTCCACTTCATGTTGTGATCTCCTGATCCAGATTTGATGGTTCTTGAATGGATTTTGAAGATGGAAGCCAGAGTATGAATGTTGGTACAATTACTGAACGCCTTTTTCCTCTTATTATTGCTCAGTTGAGAAGAGAGTCGGTCTGACGCAAAACAATTTTAACCTCCTCACTTTTTAGCTGAGTAATTCAAAGTGTTTTTCAGTGATTCTTTCAACAAATGGCGTTAAGACAGCTAAACGTCTAAACTGAAAACCTGGCAAAAAGGAACTCAATTAGTTTAATGTTTTTTGGTTTAATATTAAACATTTTGTGGGATGTATAATTATGCTGTAACACGATTTAGGCAACTTTGCTGTTATACTCGGTACATATATATATATATATATATATATATATATATATATATATATATATATATATTAATTTAAAATATAGTTTTTTCCGCTACACAGTTCTAACCATGTTTCAAAAACATTTTTGAAACATGGTTAGAACTGTGTAGCGGAAAAATATATTTTTAAATCAATTAATTTATAATATTAATGCTCTGTAAATTTACATCGAGCACTATTTTGTAAAAATAAAAATACCTATAAGAACACTGGATTATATATCTTACTGTTCTTTATATATATATATATATATATATATATATATATATATATATATATATACGCTTCACGACGCTTGACTCTACATTGGAATGAAAACTCTAACATTTTTAGGCATTTAAAACAACATGGCTGCCCGCACTCACAATTCCGTAAAATACTTGTCGAAAACACAACTATACTTCGACATGAAAACAATAGACAAAAACTAAAAATACTTGAAGCATTATACATCAAACCCAACCTAAACAAAATCAATTATGGCATCTCTACAAATATTCTACAAAATGTCTATAATTGGTAATAGAAGTCATTGGTTTATACCAACGGCTTGGCATACTTCATTCTCCAATTCACTCTCGTGTAGTCATATGTGACGTCATGAGATGCGGTGCGATTTTCGCTTCTAGCGTCTTATATGCGCGTGTTTATCGTTGCTTAGAAATCATCTATGTAAACATTGACAGACTATCATCACTGTCTTGTCCGTATATTGTTTAATATGTTGTAAGTGACATCTTTGATAATGGCTTATGTAAGCCGAAAGCTTAGATTGTATTAAAAAAATATAGATCAATATTGTGTATTTCTTTCTTCGTTCAACGATAATGTTATTAAACTTTTCTGACGTTACGAAAAATTTTTACATAAAATGAATAGACAACACTTGTCTATATTATTTAATGAAACGTGTATGAATGAAAAGATGCTCCCTAAATATATATATATATATATATATATATATATATATATATTTTTTTACCTACTATAGTCTTACACAGACAGCATCTTAAAAAATAAAATAAAAATGCAGACAAATAGAAGATGTGTGAACGCGTGTACATACGTACATACGTGTGTGCGAGAAAAACATTTTTCAGTGAACAAAATAGACGAACGATCTGCGCGTTGACACGGCAACTGACGAAAGATGTTCGCTACACAATCCGACATTGAACACAGCGACCAATTGCCTACGAACGTAAGCAACGACACATGAATGCACACTGTTCATATATGTTTATATTTCTGTGTGCTTCAATGAGTGTGCGTGCGTGTATGTATGTCTGCGTACGTCAATGAGTGAACGTGTCTGTATGTATGTTTGCGTACGTATGAATGGCGATCCGACGGCAAATGTTCCACCAACTAACATGAAAAACACCGATATACGCAACGAGATAAAAATTAAAAATTTAAAAATTAATCAGTTTGTCTGACGATCGCAAATAGCGTGAAAATTAGGGTCACAAACTCACATCACTCCGCCTAAATATCTATCTATATATCTATCTATTTATCTCTCTCTCCTCTCTCTCTCTCTCTCTCTCTCTATCCCTCTCTCTCTCTCCCTCTCTCTCTCTCTCTCTCTCTATATATATATATATATATATATATATATAGATTAGTTGCAAAAATAATGACGTAAAATGTCGTTCTTTGACGTTAAAAATACGTCAAAAAACGACATTATTACGTCATTATTTTTGCACTAACCAATATATATATATATATATATATATATATATATATATATATATATATATATATATATGAGAAATTTATTTCGGTTAGCTCTCTGGGGAGGAAAGTGTGAGTTTGAAAAAGTGACTATTACTGCTAATAATGCAAGACTCTCAGTCACAGAGTGTTTATCTAAAAAAAATACGCTTAAATTGATCTTCATCCCTACCGTGCGCTAAAGGCTTGTAGGTAGAATCACCAACTGAGGCCAAATCAGTCGGGTTTCGATCTTAGCTAGAGGCAACCGGTCGTCGAGCTACACTGATGAGATGGAATACAGTGAATATATATATATATATATATATTTATATATATATATATATATTGTAGACAAACTGAGAAAGACTAGAGAATTAGAAGTAACTTAGAAAACAAAATTTTTCAAAGCAGTATATATATATATATATATATATATGTGGCACCATGCATAAGTTGGTAGGCTGAGAGGAAATATTCATAAATATATGATTTGTTTTTTACGGTTTATCACCCATTTAATAATTATTTAGGGCCAAAAAAAAAAAATACTCCGGGTTTTAAGAATAATTCTTTCTTTACGTTCAAGCGATCTGGGCGAAAGAAAGAAAAGAAGAAGAAAAAAGAAAATTATAATACGAAAACCCGGTCATAAGCGAATAAACACACGCTCGATTGATACATAACAGATGTTGGTCAAGCACCTGACCTACTTCCGTGTCCACGAAAAATGGGAGTTTGTTATCAATTTGGTTGAAGAAATAAAGTTTAGAGACAATGGAAAAAAATATGATAGGTAACAGGTGGGGAGTTTATCTAAGGATATACAGGCAAACCATTAATACGAAAACCCAGACAATCCCAGAATTGAAAATGGAGCCACACAAGGTGATGTTAGAGAATGCTTTTTTTTGAGATAATTAAGATTTTTGTTATCAAGCTCCGAGCGAAAGAAAAAAGTGAAATATTTTTATTAGTTCACGAAAACGCCACCCAGTCTGGGAAATCCCTTTCTTAGATCGTATCCAATTAGCGATAAACTGTTTGACAAATACCGCGTGTAAAAAAAATAGAGAGCGTCATTTCGGTCACGTACGAAAAGGGCAATTTAAATTTTTTGTTTTTTAAGCAAGGTGTTTCTTCCCCCCAGAACAAAGCCACGGATTGTCCACGCCCGATTAAAGACGTCACGAAGGAAGGAGGAAAGATACCGACCAGAGCCTCATTGGCCGAAGGCGGTCACATGATACATAAAGGAGGAGGAAAGACACCCGACCAGGACCCCATTGGAGCGGGGAAGCGGGTATACGCCCCCAGAGGCACAATAAGGGAGTAGGAGTGAAAGTAAGTTACCGAAAATGGAAAATCCCTAATCAGAAATAAGAAGAGTGGATACGTATTTAGAATTATCAAGAAAACCCCTGGCGCCGACAGACCCACCCCAGTTTTGACTGCATCAATAAAAGCGAGACGCCAACCGACAGAAATCAGAGTTGCGCCGCGGACGGCGAGGGAGTTTGAGCTCGGACGGCGGGCCCGGTTCATTCGCCCCTTTGCGGGCAAGAAAGGCCGGTCCGTTTGTCCTAAGAAGAGAAGTTCGTCCAACCCAAGCCGAAGTGAATAAGCTCGTCCAACCGAAGCCGAAGAGAAGAGTTGCAGCCACGGACGGCGAGAGAGATCATCCGTGAACGACAGGTAGAGATCAGCGCCCAGTGTTGAAACCAAACCACACCCCGAAATGCAAATTTCTAGAGAGCAGGCAACTCGAAGACTTAAAGTTGCCTGGTAGAAGCGTGGTGCCACAGAACGGGTCGGGAGGTAGGAATAATCTTTTGTAACGAGCAATTAGATATAAAAAGTTGTTACCTTTTTCTTCAATATTTTTGACCTTGTGAGTTTTTATTTTTCTTGTGTGTTATCACCCCCGTTGGACTCAGCTTGCATACGGCCCAATCCCTGTTTGATCCCGTCTGTCTAAGGTCTAATCACAACGTGGGTAGGCAGACCGGAGATCAGTGCTGTTACCCTGGTAACCAGGCGTTGGAAGCGGGTTGGGAACGACGAGGCTGGTATTCATCTAACCAAAGGGGTTAGAACGTCACACTTGGAGCAGCGAGGAGCGAACAGCTGGCGCCGCAAACGGGATCGAACGACACAGTCGACGCTGCGACCAGGGGCACGACGTCACACACACACACACACACACACATATATATATATATATATATATATATATATATATATATATATATATATATATATCGATAAACGTGCAATCAATTTACAAATTCATGAATTAAATTTCACACAAAACAAATGCAAAAAGTTAATGATTTAATTGACGAAATTTTCATTCATAAACAATTCGGAGGTTTTGTAAAATTATTTGAATTGTTTGCGACGGTTTTCTGCCAATTAAATCATTAACCTTGCATTTGTTTTTGTGTGAATAATTCATGAATATATATATATATATATATATATATATATATATATATATATATATATATATATATATATATATATATATATATATATATATATATATACAGACACACAGACACACAGACACACACACACACATATATATATATATATATATATATATATATATATATATATATATATTCTACGGAGTGACACGCGCCCTCTGATGTCGATTTTACAGGCAAACATAAACAATTTAGAAATCGAACCATTTGGTTTGTATCGATTTGTATTGATCCATTGATCAAACTTCTGAAGATTCAGACGAATCAATATTTGCAAACGTTTCAAAGTCGATTCAAAGTCGATTCAAATTCGATACATCATTTATTCTCTTATTCTCATATTCACTTATTCTCATTCTCTCTTAATCTATCTATCTATCTATCTATCTCTTTATTTTTGTTTTTTAGTTATTTTTTCTAGCATCCTTACTTTATCTGTTTAGCTGGAGTAATGGTGTGTAAACGTTGTCCGTTGTGTATATTGTTCCAAACAATTTCGGCAACTTCTTTTGCCTTTTTCAAAGGTTTTATATATATATATATATATATATATATATATATATATATATATATATATACATATATATATATATATATATATATATATATATATATATATATATATATATATATAGTAAATATTCATGTATGCTCCTCATATTATATAGAAGCGAAGACAAAGATATTCGTTGTATATTTTTATGTTATGTTTTTTTTATTTATTTCATGTGTCATTTTAATCTTTTGGTAAATAACTAAATTATCGCCTGCTCTTTCAACCTTTTTCATTAATTAGTATTGAGTAGTGCTATTTGATATTGAATATATTTTTTGGGTCTGGGAACACTATTCACCATCAAGAACTGAAATGTCTATAGGTGAAACGGAAAACATTCTGATTTCTCAAAAAACTTAACTGTGCTGTCAACTAAATAAAATAAATAAGAAAATATGCAAAGAAAATCATTGCCAATATTTTTATGTAATAGAAGATTATATATATATATATATAAATATATATATATATATATATATATATATATATATATATATAGGTATAAAAATGAAAATGTTTGAAAATTATGTACAAAAACTTCTCTACTTTTTTGAAAAGCTAACAGCAAAACTGGCTAAAGTACAAAAAAAAAAATTTGAAACTCACGTGTAAATAACATATTTTTTTTTATTTTAATATTTACCTGTAAAATATACGCATCATTAATATTATATAAAATAAATATAAATATTAGTTGTTTTTTTCAAAATTTCTCTCTCTGTTTCTGTCTCTGTCTGTCTCTCACACGTTCTTTCTCCTTCTCTCTGATATATATATATATATATATATATATATATATGTGTGTGTGCGCGCACGTGTGTGCAGCTCGGAATGTGTAATCGGAGAACAAATTTCGAATTCCAGTCGGCTTCGTTACATTCAATTCGGCGTAAAAACCTTGGGAAAGGTTTGATTCCATCTCGTCTTCCGCTGGCTATTACAAGGCCGATGATTGTGCTTTTTAACCTTGTTTAGTAACCAGTCTAGGAGAACAACAACTTTCATTGAGGCACAAACTGTTTACCGGGTCTCTCTATTCGAGTCAGAAAGTGTGATTGGTTCTGTACATGCTCTCACATATGATGGAATCATATATGCGGGTTGTTCGGTTCTAAGAAATGATGAACCCTCATATGCTAAAAAGAACGTGAGGATCCGTAAAATACATATATATTAGAAATTATGGAGTATTTGTGTAATTCATCGAGTCTAGAAGAAACCTCAACAGAATGCAGAAATCACTGGACGGCCGTTTCTTCCTATATTTAGGACTCATCAGCAGTGCGCATCCACTACCGATAATTGAAACCCGGATAGTTACATTGACAAGTAAACGTCATACGAACTGTACTAACAAGCATCGGTGACGAAGAGGCAGCAGTTGCTTGAACCGGCTTTTAATGCTCTGGATGGAGCGGCTTGGGGATAGCAGTCGTGGCTCTAGGGAGCACAGACCTATGGGTAAAGGCACTATGAAGGAAATATATGACGAAACGGCCGTCCAGTGTTTTCTGCATTCTGTTGAGGTTTCTTCTAGACTCGATCAATATATATATATATATATATATATATATATATATATATATATATATATATATATGATGATTCTATTTTGACATATTTCGCAAATGTATCACCGTGTCAAATCGTTCAAAATTCTAAATATCAAAATCTTCGATTTTTTCTCCATGTTTCATTATCTGATGAGGCTTTACTAAAAGTGAAACATGTTAGATTGCTATAAGTTTCCTATTTTGTTTTTATCTTATCCTATTGTCGAATTTCAATCCATGTTTGGTCAATATTTGTTCCCAACACGCACATGTACGCATAAAGACAAACACACACACAGGGGTAAAAAATCTCCGGCTGATGCCAAATAAGTCGTGTCTCGAGGCAATCGGATGCCTAGACACACTGCTGTCTGTGGATAACGATATATACCGCTCCCGGGAAATTTACCTCCGGTCGAGCACTCTGGAGAGAAACCGCGAATTTGTAAAATCTGCAAAATTCTCCCATAAATTGTGCCCTCTCGGTCATTTTTGTGTTTATTCGAAGAATAGGTACGTAAAAATTCGCCTTCCTCTTTACCGGGCGCAGATATGTCAAGGGCAAAATCCGAAATGATGCCAAATCTGTCAGGTTTCGGCTTATACGACCTAATACAGCTTATAATTAAAAAAAAAATGCATGATAACATCCATCGTGTGATTGGTAGGTTAATGCATCTTTAAAATTTTCTTAGCGAAGGGATTTCGCCATCTTATATCATTAACTTTACTAATTTACTTTTCGAATGAATGATTCATTTTAATATAAATCGTTATTTTTGCTATCCCTAATCCTCTTATGAAAGGCATGAACCCATTTCCACATCCATAAGCTATAGCTTAAATCGCAGGATAGTCTGTTGATTCTAACTTTGGATGCAGCCTATCAAAGAGAATGCTGAATTCAGATATTTGGAGAAAGGAACGAGAAACCATTCGACTATATTTCCCAGGAAATTTATGGGTAATTCACGGCGATTTAGAAGAAAGTGACGATTCAAGTTCAACTACGTGATGAGAGGATAGAGTATTTAAAAATATCTTTAATCGGTGAAAATGAAAGAAATTTTAAAGTAGTTAAAAGAAAATTTGGAACATGCCATTATTTAGTTACGGAAAAATTTATTGATATTCCTTATTATTATATTAAATAATAATGCCTTGTTGACGTCTATTGATAGCTTTAAATCCATTCAGTTTAATTATGGCCAATTGTTTTCAAATATAAACGCAGCATGCAACGTTTATAATTAGTTTCATAATTACGTTATCTTTAATAACATTTCATTGTTATAGAGTCATTCACAGTTTTCTATTTAAGGTATATAATTAAACAGGCCTAAAAAAATCTGAAATGTTGGATGGGATATCAATGCTAAATCTGAACAATTTTGAAGTGTTAAATGTAAATGCTTACAAACAAAGGAAAGTTTACTGAACTCTTATGTAATATTTCTCCTTCTATATGACAGTAAATTCTGAACGATCTCCTCACAGGTGGAAAAGAGACTTCAAGCAACAGAAATGTAGTTCTACAGAAGGCTGCCGAGAATATCATATATTGAACACGTGAGCATCGACGAAGTTCTAGAGAGAATGGAAACATTAAGGACAGTTCTACTTAACCTCAGTAAGAGACAGTAGAAATATCTAGGGTACATAATGAGGAAAGAAGGCTTGGAAAATTCGATACACACAGAACGATCTGAAGGCAAAATCTATAGAATAAAACAACGCATGGCCTAACTGGTTATCTTGAGTAAATGAACGGTGGGGCAATGTTTGAAAGCGATAACAAAAATACATTTATTAAGAGCTGCAAACGAAAGGAAACTGTGGATAGTCATAATCGCCAGCATCTAGAATAGACACAGCGCAGTGAAAAAGAAAAGGAAGAATAATTCAACTTTCTTTGATTAAATAAGAAAACAACAAATTTTGCACTATTCAATAATAGAAGGCATAATATGAAAGGCATACATATATATAAATAGTGCACCAGGCCTTTAAGAAATTAAGTATGTCTTACAAGAGTCTGGTATTAAATCTCTCGTTTCATGTACACATATCTGACAAAATAGGCATAATAAAAGCTGATGACATGTGGCAAATATGATATACCATATATTAAAGGGCTTATGATATACTTTGTTCAATATATGATATAGCAAGCATAAATATTTACATACTGGGTGTTGTAGAGTAGTTTTCACAGTTCCTAAATTAGGTTAGACGTACAAAACATTAGGAACTTGAAATAAGAGTTAATGACGCAGCAATCTAGTTGTGATGGTTGGTACTTCAATGTTCGATATCGACTGACTCGCTCAACACCACTGAGCCGAACTGTCGGCCGCTACTACTACTACTACTTATTATGTGTGGGAGAGTCTATTAATAATAGAATAGTTACGTCAGGTATAACACAGGTTAGGATGGGTAAATTGTCGCCATTTTATATTTTTTAATTTCGCGCATGCGCGTTGTATTTTTATTTTGTCGACTACACATTATAGTGATTTCAGTTCGAATCTGCCAGAAATTTGGAAACGGGGTGCTGTACTGCTTGGTATTCGCATTGGTACCTCTAATATGGAGAATTCCGAGAGTTTGGGTGTCAATCTAAGAACAGTGCAGAGGATTTCGAAAGAGTTGATGAGTCTCATGGTGACTAAAAAGGTACAGCAGCTCCGATTGTTCTGATAATAAAATAACTCTCGAATTTGTTAGTGATGACCTCAGCCTAAACACGGAGACATCCATAAAGTTCCTTGCGGAGGTAGTGCTGTCATGGGTCAAGAGGGTGGGTGCTGAAAATTCTGGCAACATGAGTCTGCACTATGCTACCCGACAAAGAAGACCCAGTTATAGCTCTCAGACAATTTCTGTGACCATATCGCACCTTACATCTGGTCATCTAACTCCCAAGACTGAAGCCTCCTTGATTATTATGTATAGGGCGCAGTTGAATGAATGACCAACAAAATTCCTTGTAACACCAAAGAGGAACTGAAGGCAAGGATTATGGCAGCATTCACCAAATTAAACAAGGAGACCACCCAGAAGAGATTCCGAAGTCGTCTGTGGCGATTTTATTGAATACATTTACTCTTTATTATGCTAAAATATTTTTGTGTAATTTTGGGAAATATATCTTTTAAAATGAGATGTCGGTGTTATTTTCATTCTTGTGTACTTTAGACAAACAGTTTATTCATTGCACAGCTTACTGTATCATTGCTGACGCAGGAAGCTGTGACAAGGGTCTTGGACACAATGACTTTGGATGACTCTCATGGGGCCTTCGTGAAGAGGCTAAAGAGCTACAACAAGTTCCCAGAAGTCATAGGATCTGATTTGGAAATGGATTAATGTGTTGTATGTGTGTTGTCGCTGAAATTGATAAATGTCTCATCATATGATGTCTCAAAACATTGTACATTCCTATACAGAAATATGTAGAGACAATGATTTTTGGACTCATAAATTTAGCAAAGAAAAGTATAATATGGTTTGACATCAAAAGATACGTAGGCCAATGTTAATCATAGTGCATTATTTATAGAAGTAAACACGTTTCAGGATTTGTTTTGAAAATTGTTCTGATCAGAACCCACTAGATATATCTACATAAGAAAAGCCATAATATTAAATTTCACCTGTTTTATATGCGCAGCCAACTAGTTCGAAAATGGGGTTGGGAGTTGCTTTAGTCCCGTCCATTTAACTTTAAGTTTATCTCTGTTTTGTAACTTGATAAAGGGTATTCGCGTGACTTTAGCTTTGGTGACACTAGGATGAAATCAATCGATCATCTTATTGAATATCGTGTAAACATCATCAAAACCTTAAAGAAATATAAAATTCCATTTGTATATGACACTGCGGTGTTTTGAATGTCATGTTCGTTTGTACATTCGAATGAAAGTGATCGCTTAAACCATTAATGTTTAATGACCCACTAACCCAAACTTAGAAACTAACTTTATTCTCAAATGCTTCAAACATAAAGCATTTGTTAGATTCCTTGTCAAGACTTTGTGAATTCAAATCGACTTCAAAAGAAAAGAGAAAATAACGTGCCTCCTAATATCAAGAAATCTTTAAAAAGAATGTATTTCATGCTTATCAGAGGAAAATATTGTAAAATGTTTACATTTGCAACTATGTTTTTCAGATGAATTCCAAATAAATTGGTACAATTAGCGGCTGCAATGTCTGATATTTTAGAGCGGGTATCACTGTCTTTGACAGTGATGAAGCTCTACCAAGCAAACAGAAGATACGATTCGAACCAGAAAATTGTCTCCGTCGGCATTGCTTATTTTTACCACCTGCCTGCATTCCAAAAGTGTAATTTTTTTGTTTCAGATTACTTTTATAAAGTTTATATCCGGCTTTCTTCCAAACGGTCTCTCATTCAAATACTGACCAGCTTCGATGTTGCTTAAACTTGTTGATCAAAAAGATCGGTGTATTGATCGTGGTTCGATACTGAAGAGGCCAAGTGGTTAGAAGTAATAAAAGCTTCACATTGTTTAACTGACGCAGGAATTTTTAAGTCTTCGTTTAATGCAGATGACCCATGGCCCATAGCCACTCAAAACATGACAATTATTGAGTCATTCGTTGCTATGCAATAGAGAAATTTGACCGGGTTCATGTTATACCGTTGGCGAAAAATTTAGTGAACGTAATCCGGAACAGCTGATTAACATCACAGTTTGTGTGAAGATTGTAAAATTGCTAATTAAATGTTAGTTCTTTTAGAAATGTCTTCCTCGTTTATATCATCTTCTATATGACGTGTCTCTTCAGAACAAAGCCGATCATGGCTTTCAACAACTTCTCATGTTCTGTAGCGCTTAGTAAATATTATATTTTTGCTATCTCTTCTAATACTTATTCTCCTAAACATGATCGTTAGGTATGTTTGTGTGCTACTTTCCTTCGTGCCTATTGCTTTCAATATGGCGTGTGGGTGTCAAATTTTCGAAGCCCTCTTTCCTCATTATGTTTTCTTGAAATTTCAACTGTCTCTTTCTCATTCTAATATAAGTGTCCTTTTTTCTTTCCACTTTCTCTAAAACGTTACGTGTTCAGTATGAGTGTTAAATCCACGGAATCCTCCTGTAGGACAAACTTTCTGTTAATTCAAGTTTCCCCTTTCCTGTGTCAAGAATTCAGCACCGATATTACATAACAGTGCCGTATACCAATCTTTGCTCCTATTGAAATTTATCCGTTTATTAATACTTTGCTTAGATTTTGGAAAGCCTCTTTCGCTACCTAATGTGCCTTCGGATTCCGATGTCCCATTTTTTCATCTTCTGTTAAAACAGTTTCCACAGAGTTAACCCCCTGTACCTATTTGACGTTGAAACCTTCGATGTGTAACTCGTATTTTGAGTTTTGACTAGTTACTTTCTGTTTGATTGCAATTGATTTTTATTCCATTCTTTTCGCTCTCATTTGTTGCCTCTTCTAGTAGATCCTGTGGTTCCCTTTCTGTGTCTGCTATCAATACCGTGCCGTCTGCATATCTATTGCCGTTAATATTGTGTCCGCCAGTAGTAAATCCTGGTAGGAATTCTAATTCTCTCAGGATTGCTTCACTGTAAAGTCCGGAGAGGAGATGCATACTTGTCTTATACCGCTTCTTTTTTTTTTTTTTTTTTTTTGTCTATTGGTTTAATTCATTTTCTATCGGCATGTAGGCAGTTTGATCGCAGTATAACTTCTGTATTACATCCTTTCTAAGTAAGTAAAGGTTGCGTAGCAGTTATTCACGCTAAAAGACAAGAAATATTGTCATAATTAAAAAGAAAATGTTTCAGCTTCAAATAACTCACAAACGCTTAATAAGACCTGTGATAAGTCAGGTTGTTGGGATAAACAAAAACGCATGAAAATAAGAGACAAGTGGATTTTAACACATAATAATATAACTTTAATTCAATTAATGCTTTAGAATATCAAGGATTCGTTTGTATTTGAAACAAGAATTGAAACATGCATGTTAGCTTGTCGCCATTTTGAAGCCAGAAATATCCCAAGCGAACAAGGGAAGTAACTGAATGAATTTTGAGTTATTTTCCTTTATAGACGGAGTAAATCAGCTTCCCCTAACAGGTCCCCTTTTTAGCCTTGTGTCCGTAGACGTTTGCCGAGGTTTAATTGCATCGGGTATGACTTCGTAGACGATGTGATTTCCTTGTTTTTTTTGGGTTTTTTTGTTTTTTTTTGCTAGAGTTTTTTTTTTTCATTGGTATTACTTGAGAAATTTATTGAGGCAGTTCAAATGTGTCCAGTAGTATGACCAGGTGAATAGTGGAATTTGATTTGGTCGTAATTGATATGCATGTCAAACCTAGATTGAAGTCTGTATATCCACGTAATACGTAACATTTCCAGAACGATTTATAATGCCTCCTTGAGTCCATTTTTCTTTAGCGTCGCAGTAATCCTTTGCAAGTACAGTTTATCCTGACACATATTTGACTTTTACTACTTCATGATGGCCTTTAAATATTTCTTCTATCACCGTGTTTCTTTTTAAGGAATTATTTGTAGTTGGATGGATGGCTTCTATGTGCAAACAAAATTTATACTTCGTCAGTCTTTATGCTGGTGAATTTAAATTAGGTGCGTTTCGATTGACTATAACTCTGTAACATTCGAGGAATATTTATAATATTTCTTGTGTGGTTTCCTCTACTTTGAGTTTGAGGAGAGTCTTCTTAAAGGTATTTACAAAACTCTTACTTGTCCATTTGATTGTAGATGAAAAGGTGATGTCTTAATGTGTTGAATGCCATTCTGTGTTCAGTAAGTTAAAAATGCAGCGGAAGTGAAAGCAGTGTCATTATCAGAAACTAGTATCAGTGGGACTCCAAATCGACTAAAGATTTGTGTTAACCGAAGAATTCTTTCATCCAAGGTGACGCGATTCATCTGAAACATTTCTGGCCATTTGCTGTAAGCATCAACGAGGATAAAATAATACTGCTCCTTGATGGGTCAAGCAAAATCAATATGAAGGCAACACCAAAGTGATTCAGGGAAAGGCCGGGAACTGAGTGTAGCTTTCCTGAGAGATTCTGTACAGCACTCAAGTCTATCTTGAAAAAACGTCACTGAACATTTTTTTTTTAAATTCTGTCCATGAAATGATTTTCAATATGAGAAACCGGCGTGAGGTTAAATGTATTGAACACAGAGTTTAGAGGAATTTCAAAAAGGTTAATTTGTTCTATCCAGTCAAGGCGAATTAAATTTAATTACAAATCATCTACGACATAACACACAACAGAAATGGTTCTATTTTGAAAGGAAACATCGCAAATTAACTCCCCATTTAAACGAATTGTACTTACAGACACGATGGTCACGCACCCGAGTAGGTAGAACGTTCACATTCTGACCATATATCTCAACATGGTCGATTTGTCAGGAAGGTAACTTTCTGATATCATGGAACTGGAAGGGTCGATCCCAGCGTTCGGCATCTTTGAAAAGTGCCCGAAAACCATACCACAGGTTGAACCAAGACTTGTGACTGAAATTGGGTAGACGGAACATTTAGCAATAAGTCACAAGTCATTGTGGCCGAGGATTTGAGCGTTTGTTCAGATTGTTGACCATGCTAGATAACACGCTCTTTCCCAGAAACTGTAACTAAGGTCTGCTCAGCATAGTTAAAGTATAAACCACGGGTGAGCTCTGTGGGTGTTGAATAAACACAAATACGCCTGAGCAAGCGTCTGTAATAAGGATTGGCTAGCCGCCCTAATAGACCGATATCTTCGAATAGGGTGGTCAGCTATACTTCCAGACGCACTCACTTCTGTGCGATCTGTATTAGACACACGTAGCTTCTCAATTTGTTCGCAAATACGATATTAACGTTATGTCCGTCGCCACAATACCAAAATTTTGAAGGTGGTTTCTTTTCAGCTCGCGTGGATGTTGCTCGTTATTGTGGAAATCATCGTTTCTTTTAAATCAACACAGTGTGTCTTTGGATACTTAATAAATTATTGCATTCACTGGTGAGGGCTGTTAACGTAATGTCTTTCTCCTGTCCCAGTTTTGAAAGAAGTCCTGTGCGAACATCAACATGTGTAGAAGATTTTAATCTTGAGATAAAAATGAAGCATGTAAACTGTTTCTCTGTGAGGGAATTTAATTTAAATTTTCGCATTCCCGATTGACGTGACAAGCAAATGTCACATAATCGTCAGTGTGATCTTTTGTTAGCTTTGAACAATTGAATCGAATGTCAAATAAAGATTGTTTTTCTCCGAATACTTCACAGTGAAGGTGAAATCCGTTGCCTGCTTTGGTAAAATATAATTTTTTATAACGGTCGGGTTCCTTCGTGTCCAGTTGACGAATTAGGAGAGGGATTTTCCATTTTTCATCTTTGTAGAAAAATCGTTGTGAAAAATATACATTCAACGTTTAAACCACGAAGCGAATCATAGGGGAATTCTGTTATGTTGTCTGCCAAGATATCCACTGAACTGGTATTTTTGTCTGTTCCAGCTGGTAAAATTGTGAGTTGATCCTGGAATTATGAAGTCATTGCTGTCAATAATTGTTGTTGTGACTTCTGAAACTGTTCTTGTTGTTGGCGTAAAATCCGTAAGATTCTCTGTCGAAAGTGTCATGTTGATATTATAATTAGAATTCTCTCTCTCTCTCTCTCTCTCTCTCTCTCTCTCTCTCTCTATCTATCTATCTATCTCTCTTTTTTTAAGCGTTTCACCCCAAGCAAGGCGGTAAGCGACTAGCACGCAAGGGGTTACAGAGAGTTGGAGCGAGAGCAAATAAGAGCGATAGAGGAAAGGATGAAGAGAAGGATAGGGGATAGATCAAGGCATCTGGAGACGTCGATTGACATTACATTTGAATAGTTGGAGATTATAGCTATCAGGGAAACAAGAAAAGTGGAGGGAGTTCCACAGGTGAGAAGTGCGAGACATGAAGCTATTGGAGTAGAAGAGACGGCTACATTTAAGTTTCGACAGTGAAACGGTGAGAGAGAGATGACAGCCTTGTTGAACGCTTAAATTCATGAAGTCTTGGAACCAGCAAAAGAAGCTCATCGGAGCAGTTACCGTGAAAATATTTGAAAGTATTTACTGCATATCCGTCTCTGGATTTTATCAAGAACCTTGAGACGAACAGAAGGGTCTCCAGACCATATATGGCGGCAATATTCCATGCAAGGGAAAATGGTTGATTTGTAGAT
The DNA here is from genome assembly GCA_903632075.3 of Acanthosepion pharaonis. Taxonomy (NCBI): domain Eukaryota; kingdom Metazoa; phylum Mollusca; class Cephalopoda; order Sepiida; family Sepiidae; genus Acanthosepion; species Acanthosepion pharaonis. Next base: position 540,571 of record CAHIKZ030002290.1, on the reverse strand, counting down.
ATGAAGGATCGACTCCAGCAAAAAAAAGAAAATCCCTGGCGCGGTACAGGGAGACAAACGTTTGTTATATGCCAGGTTGTTGGGATAAACAAAAACGCATGAAAATAAAAGACGTGTATTTTACTAAAAGGCGTATTTTAGCACATAATAAATTTAATTTTATTCATTTACTGCCTCAGAACAGCAAGGATTAGTTGGATTTAAACCATGAATTGCCACGGGCGTGTCAGCTTGTCACCATATTTAAATCAGAAGTACGGTGTTGCTCCTAGCGGACAAGGGAAGTAAGTCAATATATTTTGAGTTATCGTCCTTTATAGGGGAAAGCAAATTAACTCTCCCAAACAAGTCCTAAAAAAAGAAATCAATCAAAAGCATATTCGGAAACATCCGGCGAAGATATACATATAAAGACAATTACACTGAGTACAACATGCGAACAAATGAAACACATCGAAATCTTCAAACACCCTAAGATCTCCAAGAATATGGGAGAGAAGGCAATGAAAGGAATGCTTAAAACGAAACTATGTATAGAAGAAGCACAAGATACACAGGTTTTTGACGGATCTAGTGAACTATTTACATTCCCTGAATTACATATCCAAAATCAAGAAATTATAAAAAGAATAGTAAGCAATACAATGCTAGTATATATAGTAACCGACTTATAAATATCCCTGATAGAATTTAATACATCACAAAATTTTGTTTTTCTTTCTAGATTGCCTGAAACATGGCAGTCATTTTGACATACAATGCTAGTAGTATTTTTAGCACATTTTTAACTTCTGACCTGAATTATGAGGCAAATGAATGGACATAAAGGAAGTACTGACTCAAATCTCTTACATTGGTCAATAAATGTTTGCCCAGTTCTTTGATTACATTTTTTTAATATTATGACTTTTTTCTAATTTGATCTGATTATCTTTTCACCTCAGATAAATTATGTCAAACATCAAGTTAACTTAGAAAATGAAAAGGTACGCTATAGTCGTTGCTTTAAAGGAAGAATATAATAATTTAGAAATTGATCGCTTCCTGAAAGTTTCGCGGCCTTTTGTTCTCAAAGTTCGGAATAAGCTGAAAGCAATTTACGGGTATTCTACAGCAGTAGAAAACGCCTTCTAAGGGTTCTAGTATCATCGGAACACCCACATTTGTAAGAAATGTGCACGAAAATATCGATATGACGACCAGAAAGTGATTTTTATTATGAATTCACTCCAGGCAAGGCGATAATGCCACTAAGACGAAAAGTGCTACTGGGAGAAAGAAAATGAAAAGATATTAGAAGAAAACGGAAACCCAATTAACAGGAAACAAGGAATAAGCGTTTAATGTTCACAAGTCCAAGGATGAGTGTGAACCAAACGTTTTAAGGCCATAATTAAGGAGGTCATGTTTTCAAATCAGTCTATCGATTTATATCAAAGGTCTTAAAGAACAATTCGGAGATTATGTCATTATGTGATGTGGAGAGGACAATTCATGCCCGCAAAGACAACTGGAAATCGTCCGATGCGCAAATAGCGCTTGTAGAACAAGTTCACATATAAAGAGCCCGGAATGTTTTGCTTTAAGTCTGATGGAAAAAATCTTGACGAGGACTGTAGAAATGACAGATGGCTCTGCAGAGTCCCTAGACGTTCTAACGTCATCCATACAAAGTCCGCAATAACTGTGATTGTTCTGGAAGTCATAAGCAATGTTGTTCAGACGCCTCATTTCTTTTTTTCAGAATGTAAGCGTCAATGCTGCCGACTATACGGAGGTGTTGAGAGGATTGTGAGGCCTAGGATACAGAGCGTGAGCAAAGGAAGATTGCACACTTACGAACAAGACTGTGCCGTCCTACAAGGCCAAACAACACAAGAATGTATGATTTACAATCCCCACGGTCACGTGACCCTCAGACATATTGCATAACCTCACTCCAGATACCAATCCGTTGGGCTACTACATATTGGGCGTTGTGAAGAAGGTAGTCAATCAACGCCCACATGAGACACTATAGAATCTCTGAGGTCCGCCATACCTGACATAATGTCCAAAATATGAATCACGCGTGTCACCGTTTGAAACCTCGTATTGAAGCAGTCGTCGAATTTAACAGCAGATATATTAAGTAGCTACACCAAGAAGAACTTGAAGATTCTCTACGCCATTTTTTATCAAATAAACCTCTTCTTTCGTGACTTATCCGTCTTTTACAAAAGTCCTCAAAGAACTATGCAATTCTCTATCCTCTAACAATTAAATTTTTAGTTGGGCATATTTGCACTATTTTTTCAATGTGACTGATTTAGCACCCAATTATTTTCTTTAAAAAAATTAACCAAAAAAATGTTCCTATTTATAATTTCTTATTTAGCCGCTGACTATTTCTTGTTATTACAATGTTTCAGTCGTTGTGACTTCTGTTCTATATCGATCCGAATAACTTACAAGGAGTTTCGAATTAAAACCTTTTATCTAATCTATGCGGATATATTGTTCTCGTTCTGCTGCCCTTTAGTACAAGTTGATTGTAAATTGCACTCTATGTGAAAGCTGCGACATGAGATACTAAGTACTGACATCCAAAATTAGATTCATTGCTTTTACTAATTTTTGAGCATTTTGTTTTAAATGTCGTCTGTACATAAATATGTAGTTTCGGCAGAGCTTACAAACTGACTTCAAGAATAAATCCAAATTAAGTAAATATCTTTCTATTAAATTCATTGAATGGAAGTATATTTAAACCAGAATTCTTATTATAAATTTTGCCACATGCAAAATATACAATGTTTTTTTTACTGTATTCGATAAGTAAAAACTGTGTAAAACATTACAAAAATGCTACTCAATGAATATGATGTTTTAGAACATTTGTTAGACAATTTTTAAGACCATCATTAATAAAAAACAAACAATAAATATAAGTGTATATAACACCATAAAACTGCTGGGCACAAATTAGAAGACAAAATATTTAAATTTAAATTGTTTATTGAAAACCTGTAATTAGCGGCTCGGATTGAGGAATCGGAGAGCCGAGTTTGAATTCCATTCGAATATATTGCGTTCACTTACGTGCTAATAAACCTTGGAAAAGGTATGCATCCTCTTCTTCTCCCCGCTCCCAGATATGGGTAAATAGCAGGACAGTTTGACTTCTATAGCCTTGGATGGAAACTGGTCTACCGCAGAAAGAAATGGCAACCTACTGCGAGAAAAAATCTGCCTCGTTAGTCATGTATCTTTTGATATATGATTGCCTAAGCGTGTATCACGCATGGCACATAACTGACTGATACTAGCCTCAAAACATGCGATCTCGTTTTCAGTTCAGATTGGTTGAACTAACTGGCCAGGTAACTGGCGTAGCGTAGCGACCTCGACCACATCCGCTAATGATGATGACGATAATGATATATATTAAAAAAAGCACGACTTAGCCTGCTAAATAACTTATTCCTCTTTACATACACAGAGGCTACATAAGTAGGTAGATAGTAAATATTGTACCAGTGTTACTAATATTATAAAAGTGATTCTAGTTTTCATTTAAGTCTAGAATACATTTAATTCAATAAAATCAATTTTAATATTTTTATCTCCATAATTTTTATTTTAATACAGTTATTATTTTTTAGTAAATAATAACAAATGTTTTGCATGTACAGAGGAGAGTGTGCATGGTGGGTGCAAACAGGTGGAACCATTAAGGGACTCTTATATTTAATATTGATATGTTTGTATAATCAATACAATGCATTTTGTGCGTACGTTTTGCTTTGTTTCCATTTTGGTATACCTACTTTTGCACACCCACCCGCCCGTATAACAGATTTTACAAGTATTTAATTGATAGCATGCAATAATGTTAACCTGCTACGTTGACTTACCTAGATATCCATGCATTAGCACAATAGTAAAATGGTGAGACCTTCATGCCAGTCTGTTAGCACACTTAGGAAGGATAGCAAAAAACAAACTTTATTAACAGCTACAAAGAGCAGGGAAGTGTGGAGAGCTATGATCTCCAATTTTCTAAATGGACAGGGTACATAGAAGAATAAGTAGGACCAGACATAGGACAGGAAAAAGAATCATTCACATATACGAATATATATACTAGGGACTGCAAAAGTAGGTATACAGTATCTTACTTATTATAAAACGCAGATTGTGTGTGTGTGTCTGTACGTTTATATAATGGATCAGGTTTCCTACATTTTTCAACCGATTACAACAAAACTTCACAGGAGTACATAAAATTACCATGTGGTGGTTCTGACAGTGCCAAAAATTGGAAAAACAATTGTTTTTGCATGAAATCAATTTGAAAACACGATTAAGAGGCATTAATGAAAGGGGGACAACTCATATCGAGTTATACTTATTATAAAACCCAGGTTTTGTGTGTGTGTGTGTGTGTGTGTGTGTGTGTGTGTGTGTGTGTGTGTGTGTGTGTGTGTGTTCGTTTATATATTGGATCGGATTTCCTACATTTTTCAACCGATTTCAACAAAACTTCACTTTTTTGACAGGTAGTGTTTCTTATTGTCTTGCACACTCTTTTCTTTATTTTCACATTCAGAATGCTTTAAAAATTCCATTCACAAGACAATTGTTTATAATAAAATTCTATTCAACTGATAGACTCATAACGATTGAAAACAATGTTTTTGTTTGAGTTTGGGTTTGACCAATTCGTTTAAAACAAAAAAAAAAACAAAAAAAAAAAAACTAATTAAGACATGCGTGTCCGTCAACCTTAAACCATAATCTTTGTCAATTTTTATTTTTCACTCTTTCTGGTGGTCGATACTTGATCTATCTCTTACTGTTACATCCCCGGGCAATGCCGGGCTCTACTGCTAGTCTATCCTATCTGTATTACCAGTATTATAATAGAGTATACACTTAATACCAAAATGCTTTTAATTCTTTAAAATAAATTTAATATTTTATTTCCATAATGTTTATTATAATTTTTATTTTCTAATAAATAATAATAATAATAATAATAATAATAATAATAATAATAATAATAATATTTTGCCAATAAAGTGCGACTTTAACGATGGCTGGTTATTAAAAGGACAAGTAGTGCAAATGGATTTTGAAACAGTACAGAAAGGCATTATGATGGTTCTATAAACAATGCAATATGTTTTAAGCGCCCGTCTTGTTTTCATGAGGTGCAGTAATGGATAGCGGCTCGGATTGAGGAATTGGAGAGCTGAGTTCGAATTCCAGTCGAATCCATTGCATTCACTTACGTGCTAATAAACGGAAAGGTATGAATCCTCTTCTTCTCAGCCCCACTCCAGGACAGATTGGGTTCTATAGCCTTGAGTGGCAACTGGTCTACCGCAGAAAGAAACGGCAACCTACTGCGAGAAAAATCTGCCTCGTTAGTCATGTATCTTTTGATACATGATCGCCTAAGCGTATATCACGCATGGCCCATAACTGACTGATTGTGTATTTAATTTTGTCTCTTTGTGCATAAGTGAAAAATCTTTTTTTTTTCGACAATAAATAAATATATTTTCCACAATTAGTTATTAACTCAAATAATAATGATGATAAATTTGATTTTTCCTCGATTTGGTCGAAATTATATTGCGTCTCTTAAAACAACATTCATTTCCCAGCATTGTAATATAATCAAACTTTTATGAGGAGTTGGTTATTTAAACATTAAATTGTCCGACACCCGCCTAATATGAATCACTCCAGTTCAATATTTTCTAAGCTAACAGCAGGAGCTCTCGTGAATTATCCAAGGTCTCCAAGCACTGACGCATCTAATCACCAGTCCCTACAACAGGCGTTCATGTCGTGAAAAATCGTCTTTTTTTTTTCTTTTTTTTTTCTTCTTTGTATGCGCGCGTTTTATATTACTACGTGTTTCTCTGAGTGCCGGTTCTTTTATTTTTATTTTTTTTTAATTTGGTCTGGCATAAATGAATTGAGAAGGAGAGGGAGAAAAAATATATTACGTTTTGAAATTCAAGTCATGAACATCTTTGTTTTTCGAACATGCCAAAACCTCGCCGCTAAATTAATTATATGATATTTTGAAATGTAAATTTTGTTATAGACGATGTTTTTTTTTTTCTTCATGTTTTTGTTCGGCGATGAAAATGAGGGCATTACTGATGAATGCAGAGAAAGGAAGACTAAAAACAATTTACATGAGCAGACCTCGCAAAATTTGATAATGATGCTGTAGAAGTATTGGAATTGTTATCAACTATCATATTTCGTATTATTTCGTTTCTTTGTATGTTCCATGTTCTTGCAGGGCGTAGGTGATCATGGCTCTCCACCTCCCTCTATACATTGCAGCTCTCAACAAGATCCTTCCCTCAACTGTCTCCCACAGACCACGTTCTGTCATCCACTTGCTTAATCTCACCAGGTATGTCACGCGATGTTTTCCTTTGTCTCTCTTTCGACCCGTGAGTATCAGATTCTCCAGGCCATCCTTCCTCATTATGTGTCCCAGAAACTTCAGCTACCTCTTCCTGATATTAAGTATAAGCCTACTCCTTGTTTGCAACCTCGCTAAGATCTCATTGTTGCTCACACGCTCGATCCATGATATCCTTAGCATCCTCTTGTAGAACCACATTCCGTTGCCTCGAGTCTCTTCTTCATCTTTGAGGAAATCATCCACTATTCGCTGCCGTAAAGAAGGATAGATGTCACGTAGCAGTTCAATATTCTTTTCTTTGTTACCAAAGAACTCCTCCTTAATTATCCGAATTATTATTAAAATAAAGATTATGTCGAGAGGGATATCAGATGCAATGAAAAAGACGGAAATTTTCAGAAGCTTAGAAAAGTTTGTTGAGATATTAAATTATAACTCCATACATTACTTATATCAGTGCAGATATAATATCTGCCGTATAGTCGTGCCATTGGTAACTAAACCACTTGGCTTTTTCTGGCTAGTGGAGAAGTTAAAATGGTGAAAGTGTTCAGACGAAATACATTCCAGAGTTCCGTCAGTTTTGACCTTCGCAAATCATTGGTGAGATGTAAGTTCTAGTCGAGCAGTTTCTTTCCACGAATAGCTTCTTTTTCGGATCAACTCCAAAGAGAATGCTTTCGCAATCACTACAATATTAGGAGTAATGGATACTGACTTGGATTGAGGAATCAGAAAGACATGTTCGAATTCCAGTCAAATCCATTACATTCACTTATGGATTCATATCTTTCCCAACGGTTAATAATCTTGAGTAAGGTATGAAACCTCTTCTCCACCAGCTATGGGTAAATAGCAGGATAGACCGGATTCTATAGCCTTGGATAGCAACTGGTCTACCGCAGAAAGAAATGGCAACTTACTGCGGGAAAAAAATATCTGCCTCGTCAGTCATATATCGAAAGATATATGATGACCTAATCGTGTATCACGCACGGGAAATAACCGAATTGAAAATCTTTAATCTCTTAAAGTTCAGGGTTAACCGTTATCTTCTACTCATGGAATTAATGATGATGAAGATGATAATTATAAAACTACATAAAAATTATGATTGTATTCTTCATATCTCTTCATTCATTAGTAAGTTAATTTCGGAAGTAAAGTACAGGAAACCTTGCTTACGTCACAACACTCACCAGTTCTACTAAACCCACCGGTCGCCTCTACAAACAATAATAATGACTTAAGATAGTAAAAAGCTTGGACTATGTTTCCCGTGCGTTTCTTCCGAAATGAACTTTGGACAATTTCTGACGGAATTCCCTCCTTTTCTGAGAAGGATTATTTGTAATTTGAAAAAGTCAATCGTTAAATTAAGATGCCACCTGCCTCGTATAACATTTGACTTAAAAGAACATTTACTGCCTAAATACATAGAATCACACACATACAAAAGCACACGCGTGTGAGCGCACACATAGTCTCACAAACACACATTCTCCCTCTCACACACAAACCACACACACACATATATAATATTAGTGTTCAATGTATATATATATATATATATATATATATATATAAATTTCAAATAGGATAGAATCCGGGTAGAACTCAATGTCCAGGACAGAGTAAGGATATAATATAAAAGGCTCAAACACTAATATTCCATGGTTATAATTTATTACATTGGAATCGTAATCACGATCCAAATCATCAGACCTGCAAATTGAAAAAGAAATCAGAAAATATTTTCCGATTTCTTTTGATTACGATTCAATGTAATAAATTATAACCATGGAATATTAGTGTTTGAGCCTTTATATATATATATATATATATATATATATATATATATATATATATATATATATATATTGATTTTTTTACATTATATCAACTCCTTATGGATCATTTAATGCAGAAATGTAATTTTCTTGGGAGGTTTGAAGTAATACAAACGTGACTTATGCCATTCTGCTTTCACAATTGGATACATGGTAGCTGATACTCAGCTTTTGGATAAAAACTTATTTTAGAGGCATAGTTACTAGAGGAGGTGATATGTGTATTTTATCTGGTAGTTGTGTTGAAGTTATATTTTAGAATACAATTTGAGTTCTTTAGGAAATTGTGGGAACTTATATCGATTATGTGTTCTTTCATATTCATTAATGTATTATTGTTAATTTTTTATATAAAATATTATCGCTGGTATTTTTTACTATAAAAATGTATTTTTACAATTTCATAGGATTTGCTATTGCTCGAGGGTTCACAATTTCCCATAGCTGAGACCCTAAAAGTTGCTACCACCACGGGTCAATTACGAGGTTGTTCCACACACACACACACACACACACACACACACACACATATATATATATATTATAGAGACAGTGACATTAGCTTTCAATATATATATATATATATATATATATATATATATATATAGATAGATAGATAGATAGATAGATAGATAGATACACCTAGTGAGCCAGACAAACCTACCTCGGTTTCACCTAAACGGATCAGGAAAAGTAAGCCTTAGGTTTGTCTGGCTCACTAGGTGTATCTAGGTCTGCTTGTATTGAGCGGTTTGTTTAGTTAGTTGTTTACTCGTATCGGGGTTTTTTCTTTGGGCTTCAGACCTGCACCTGTGCGATTTTCTGTCGGCAGAATTTCATGTTTGTAGCTCTTTCCTTTTTTAAAACTTTTTTTCCCCTCAAGATTGATTTGATTATTAGCAAATCAAAATTTGCTATTGTTCTTGGGTTCACAATTTCCCATTGCTGAGGCCCTAAACGTTGTTACCACCACGGGTTAATTAAGAGGTGGTTCCACACACACACACACACACACACACACACACACACACACACACACAAATATATATATATATATTATAGAGACAGCGACATTAGCTTTATATATATATATATATATATATATATATATATATATATATATATATATATATATATATATAGTCTCAAATATTCAAGCTGGTAAATGTAAGTAATACTGTTTAATTAGAAACAGAGAATTTGTTAAACAAATTATATCTATAAAAATAAGATAGAAACGGAAAATATATTAAAATAATTGTCGTACCTAATATATTTCATAATATTTTGTTATTGTTTACGTTAAAATATATTTCGTGAACAGATGTGATCGCTTGATAAAAATCATCGAACGTATGTGGTTATAAACAGAAATTCGAACTTTGCTAACCTGATGCTTTTTTGTACCTGAAAGGTTAACAGCACATCAGATCAAATAATGGTTTCCATTAAGAGTTACATGTTCAATTTCCCGAACATTCACGCCGGTGAATGTAATTAATTCTGTTTAAATAAATAAAGAGAGATTTTACCTAAATTATATCTATAAAAATAACGTATAAATGGAAACTATTTTAAAATATATGTATCACTTTTAAACATTATTTGTGGGTACTCGTATTCGAGTAAGTGTTGTGTTTATATATTAAACAGTGTATTTATTCATATTAATCTATCAGTTTGAAATTTCGAGAAAAAATTATTAAAGAAATATTGGTTGTCTTCGGCAGGAATCAAAACTGCATCTCTTATGGTAGAGAGACCCACTTTTTAGCTCAGAGAAATGTACTTTCGCTACCTGCTGAAGTGCGCAAATATTTATTTAATAAGATTTCTTTAAACGAAATAAACAAAATAGATGGAAAATTTAAAGTATCAGTTTAAACCCGTGTTTCCCCAAATTGTTGGGGTTGCCATCAACTTGCGTACCGAAACACAACCCTAATGCCTCTACAAGTGTATAGGCACAACCACAACGCCCCGACATATGTATAGTCAACAACCGTAACGCCCCGACATAAGTATAGTCAACATTTGATTGAATTTTCTGGTATTGCATGTCAAATGAGTATCGAGGTTACTCGCATAATAATTGTTATGTAAATGGAGTACACGCTAAATTGAAGGCAACATACATTTCAGGTACAATGTGCGTGTGTGTGTGTGTGTGTGTTTTAGATGTGCTACTGCCACCTTCTGGCTGCCTACTTTTTCTCAACGATAACCCCCACCCCGAATCTTTCCACCGTCCTCAGGAAAGGCGGTAACGCCCAATTTGCGAATCACTGGTTTAAACTGACGCCAGGAAATAATTTCTATGTCAATTTCAGTATAAACTACAACGCACACTCTTAAAATTTAGAGTACTTTTCAGGAAATATACCAAATTCCACCTCACCCCACCCCAGCGAAAATATAATTAAATAAATCGGAATTGAACTAGTGCCTATGAAAGTAGTTGATGCTGATGCTGATGATGATGTTAATAATTAACTGATAAATTCAATGCGTCGTACATCCGTAGTAAGACGGCAATGATTCCGACTAATTGTCAGTGACATTAATATTATTTTTCTACCTTCCCGCTCTTGTCATTGTTTGCTTTTTCACTTCAAGTCATTTTATAATGTTTGCTATCACGAACGAAAAGAAAAAAAAAAGGACAGAAAAGAAAAGAAAACGACGAATTAAAACGTGTCGAATTAAGATTGCTGAAATAGAATATTATAATTTAGTGTTATTCAAATTAGGGAGTAACTTAAAACTTGAGGATACAAAATTTAAAATACAATTATTAGAATGAAAAAAAAAATGAAAAATTAAACAAAGATCGATTACGCAGGCGACTCAAAAAATGTCTTCCATCAGTTTTGTATGTCTGTTTTACAAAAATAAAATAATAGTTGTGCCTGATAACGACAGATGCAGAATCTAAAAGTGAAAAGAAGACAAGGCTAGCAATTAGACAAGACATCTTTGGCAAGAAACGGAATAAGTAACAAAGATTTATAATGAAAGAGACAGAGAAAAGAAATTAAATCGTGGGATACACAGTGATATATTGATAAATCTATAAACTATTGATGAAAATAGCATATATTTGAAACAAGAAATTCAAATTTCATTTGTTTTCGATGCACTTTTAATCCAACATGTCCGCGTTAATCACAATTCCAGCGTCATACAGTGAAATGCAACATATCTGATAAACATATACACGCAGATCTGCGCCCCATATATATATATATATATATATATATATATATATATATATATATATATATGTTTATGCTATTCATATTAAGACGATGGGCAAGGTACTGTGATTAAGCATTTTAATTAGGGTTTTTTTTTCGTAGAAGTGTTTTCATTTCTGGACACAAAGTGTGTAAAATCTGTCCAAATGTTTTACATATAAAGGCGCTTTCGACTATTTTTTTTGTCCATTATCAAGGGCGATTCTTGTTCTTTTTTTATTTTTAAATAAATATGTCGGTTTTGATTTATGTGTCTGAAATTATAGAAAAAAGAAAATTTTTAGAAAAGGGCCAGCACATTGTGGCCATGTTCATAGTTAAAGTTTCTTTTTTTATTATTGGGACTTCCATTGTTTTTAATATTTTTATTACATGTGGATAAGGCGATTATAAATGTATTTTTCTCTCGTTTGTTGAGAATGGAGTCAGGTAGGTACTTTTGTTTATTTAAATGTGTTTTATTAGAGCTGAGGTCGGGTAGGTGTAACGTAAGTCATCTAGATAGGCAAGTAGTAATGTGACCAATGTAATTATCTATGAATTTCTTTTGGCAAGGAAAACATTTCCTTAAGGGGCATTTGAACTTGTAAGTGATGTTGCTTCTTTGTAGTCTTGATTTTGCGGCTGAGTTGATATTTTTGATGATAAAGTTAGGTGTTTACACAACACACAGACACACACAAACATATATATATATATGTAGTAATTAGTAGGAGGATTTGATAATGATATTTAATTAATTCATCGAGTCTGATAGAAACCTCTACAGAATGCAGGAAGCACTGGACGGCCGTTTCGTTCTATATTTGGGACTCATCAGCAGTGGGCGACGAAGAGATTCCAAATCAGACTCAACTAATCGCCGCTCGCTCACATATTCCGTGGCGGAACTCAACTGAGTTCTCTGTAACCATAGGACTGTGCCAATTTGGAACAGTTGGTATGGTGTTCGCTTGACAACCCAACTGTCAGGGTTCGATACTCGGTAGTGGATGCGCACTGCTGATGAGTCCCAAATATAGGACGAAACGGCCGTCCAGTGCTTCCTGCATTCTGTAGAGGTTTCTATCAGACTCGATGAATTAATTAAATATATATATGTATGTATATACATACATGCATGCATATATATATATATAATTTTGGCAGGCGTATATCTTTTTATACATGTAGTACAGAATGTGATTAGGAATATACTTATAAGTTCTTAATTCAGATTTATACCGTCCTTAGATTTGCTTTTATTGGGATTACAAAATTAAAATGCGTAGAATTATATATATATATATATATATATATATATATATATATATATATATATATATATACACACACACACCTATATATATATATATATATATATATATATATATATATATATATATATATATATATATATGTGGATACTAGCGTTTGTTTACATCCGATACATTACGTTAGAATTTCCCTTTCTTTCTGCCGTGCGCTGATACCTTAGGGTAGGATCTCCGACTGATATCATATCAGTATTTTAGAAAATATTTGTATATTGATTGTCTGCCAAAGTTCCGGGAGCATTGATAAATGTATAAAACTGTTTTTAATTTTAGCGTTATTAGATATAAATAACGTTGCCGTAGGAATCAACTATGCATGTTGACTGTCAGTCTCTGGTCGCAATGCAATCTTCAGATTTTGATCCGATTTTCCCATTGAGACTGCAATTGATAGTTCCTTGTAGAGCGTTCTTTTGAGCAGCTGGTATGTTGATATTACCTGAGACACTGTTAGTAAAACTGTCCATTACTTTACACACGGTGCCCAGAGCTCGGATTACTCTTGGTACAATCTCTGTCTTCATTCCCCACATCCTGGTAATCTTGATCTTCATTTCCTTGTATTTGAACAATTTCTCGATAATTTAATGAAGGTGTTTCCTGTCTTTTATGATAATATTAAGGTCTGTTGACTGTCATTTCCTGTCAGTTTGAAATGGCATGTCGAAGAGCATAGTCACAGCGTTATTTTGGGTAACTGTGTCTGCTTGGTGATCCTCATATCTCTCAGTGGTTTCGATTTTTTGCCTTTTGCATATCTTCCAGTGCACATATGTCGCTAACTTCTTTTGTCTGTGGGTACTATTATTATTATTATTATTATTATTACTATTATTATTGAATGTATCATGATATTGCCGTTTTGTACATGACTTAATTAACAGGGAAGATACTACCTGTCAACCCACAACAAGGGGAAACAATCAAAATTTGTGGAATGTTTTATTCATTTTCCCTAGTATTCTTAATCTTTTCCGTTTGGTACTTGCAAGAGTGTGTAAAAATTGTCAGTGCTGTCTATTGTCGCAAGCGTTGTAGAACAATTCTTTAGCTAATTTCAATGGGTTTGTTGTTAATCATATATATATATATATATGTATATATATATATTTATATATATATATAATAAATTAATTGATTTAAAATATGTTTTTTTCGCTACACAGTTCTAACCATGTTTCAAAAATGGAAGCTGAAAGCTCCGAGTTAATTTTGTAATTAAATTAAAGACATTAGTTCCATTTCATCCTCAAACGAATTTTTTGAGTAACTTTTAAAATTACTGGGATTTAAAGACACAGCAAAAATCATAATTCACGTTTCCAAGGATACAGAGAAATCCAATTCAACCAGACAAGGGGTGTTTGCGTGTTTATTATGGCTGTATTTTGATGTCTCAGTTATTAGTTACGTTTTGGTAGGGGTAGGGATGTATTTTTCAATGAAATCTGATATCCGTTAAATGCATGTCGTCTGGATTTTTAAAAAAATTATTGTTAACGGCAAAAATTCTTACGGCATTTTTTTCTATTTGTATATTTAAAGATTTTGTGGGGAATTTTAGGTTAGAATACGTTTTATTTAACAACAGTTTTAAAAGATGTTTATGTTAGAATTCGTTTTAACTACAATTTTAAATATAACTTTAAAATATTTTCACTGTTATTTTAATAGACTTTTTTTGTAGATGTAATAGAATTACTTACAGTATATAAAATTATTTTTTCACGTTAAATGTAAGTACGTATATTACCTGGTCGTACTTTTTAAATTTATTTTTAAATATTATTTAAGGAAAATTTTTGACAATGACGGCATAAAATAGCTATTTCATTTGTCTGATTCAGTAAATTTTTATTTTTTATAAACTTAGTAATATATAGTTACTGTTCTTTCTTTATATATATATATATATATATTTATATATATATATATATATTTATTTATATATACATATATGAAGAAAAATATACAGAAAATACAAACAAAAATCTTAATATGCAATTATACTGTATTAATGTTAATATAAAGTCAACGTCGGACGTTTCGGTCTATTTTAGACCATCATCAGGACATATTCATAAAACATAATTAACATTAGAACATATAAAATTCAACATGAAAAGACGATGGACATAAGAGCACAACTAATCCAAACAGATAACTGAAATTTTTATATAAGATCAGCATTCCGTTTAAATATGATCACGTCGTCGTCACGTGGGCGATGTCGTGAAAACGTACTCGAAGATGATTTCAAAATATTAAAATATTAAACAAGCTCGATTGAACTATTTTCTCATATAAACAGTTCAAGTTACAATATAAAATATAAGAATCTATTGAATTCCGCCTATTCCTGTAAGTAAGGAAAGGATTTATTAACGAACTGTATAAAATTGTTCCATCGTGCCTGTCTAATATTTTGAAATCATTTTTGATTTGTTTTGTAACGTGGAAGACTTCAAGCTTGTATGAAGATATAAGAACCTATTGGTCGCTACGTATTCCTATATCAACGGAAGGGATTTCTTGAACTGTTTATGCTTATCCTGAGGTCTTACGTTACACCTATCTCATCACAACTCGATTAGAACCCATTTAAACACACACGCAAATTTAACAGACTCCATTAGAAACATACTAGTAGAAAACACAAACATATTAACTTCATCCACCTGCAAAAAAGACTAAAAATAATGGAAGCTTTAATAATAAATTGAGAAAAAGCCAACTCCTAACAATATTAACTACGAACAAAGACACAATGTGCTAACCGTATTCGGAAATTAAAAACATTCCTACCACACACTAAGACATACCCTGAAGGCACACACTCAAGTAAGCTGAAAAATCGAATCATCCTTGATAATGGCTAAAGGTATAGCCGAAAGCGCTCGGAAATATCAAACATTTGGACAGTTCTTACACACCCTTTGTCCGGAAAAGAAAGCTCTTGTTAGAACACAAGAAAAATTAAATAAAAAGCTTAACCGTAGTACCTTGTCTGTCGTTTTTAATGAAACATGCACACACACACACACACACACACACACACATATATATATATATATATATATATATATATATATAAGAGAGTGGGAAAAGAGGGTGTTGGGGAATTAAAGTATTTGCTTAAGTGAATATGCGTGGGAAAGAGCTAAAAAAGGGATTAAAACTTGATAGGGGAAGTAAAGAAATGTGAAATAAGGTACGAAACTGCGTAAGTTAAGGAAAAAAGGGATAAATTCTGCTGAACTCTCTCAAGGCAGCAAAAATCACCTTCAAATTAGTAATTAGGAACGGTTGGCTTAAGAAGCATGAAACATCGTTGATTTTGCTCCCAAATTTGGCACTTGATGGCTTTCATGTGAAATCAAATATCATTTCCTAACAGCGGAAACAAACCCCAACCCTACTCCTCCGAAGATTTTTTTCTAGAAAGGAAGTCGTCAGTATTGATATTTATTATGCTGAACTGAATGGAACAATTACAAGTGATAATACGAACTTCATGTTGTGCAATCATTATTCCAATTCTTCCCTTTTATCTGCTGTTTTTCTGGGCCATCTTTTTCAGGACGCGACTGTTAATGACACTCACGAAGTTCGTTTATTTTGTGAATCTACGTAAATTATTAACCTTTATATTTTTTTCTTCCTGACCTGTTAGGCTATAAACCAAACTCCGATTCCTCAATTCAAGTCGTTGTCCATTACCCCACCGTGCGTGTGTGTGTGTGTGCGTGTATACACACAAATACATATATATGCACACACACATACACACACACGCACGCAGGGTGGGGTAATGGACAGCGACTTGGATTGAGGAATCGGAGAGCAGAGTTCGAATTGCAATCGAATCCATTGCATATATATATATATATATATATATATATATATATATATCATTCGCAGACAGTACCATCATTCAGCAGAGAGAAACAGCATTAATAATGAGCTGGAACAAAAAGAGCAATCAGGAAGACAGTAGAGAGCGATTGACATTGCATTTAAATTTTTAAAGATTAAAGACGGATCGAAAACATGGAGCCGCGTGTGAGTCCCACAAGCTGGAAAGTCGAGAAAAGAAAGATAGAATTTGCTTAGAATATACGGTTATATCTATCCAGCTCAACCGTAAATCTATGAGATCTTGACACCAGTCTAGTACCGCGCTTAAATTCATAAATCTAGGTGCCACAGCGAAGACCCCATTCAAACAATTACCCTGAAAGTATTTATAGAGAAGAAGCAGGGAGGCAGCCTTACGCTGGTGTAAAAGTGACTGAAGCCGATCTGCCAGATTAAAACCTCTCATTTTGCTGATTCTTTTCTTTTCTTTTTTTTGATTTTATCAAGGAACTCAAGGTAACGGAGCAACGGACCATGATGAGGCAATATTCTAAACATGGACGAATGGTAGGTTTATAGATTTTGAAGAGAAAAATTTATCGCGCGACACAGTAAATCAACTTTCTTAGTAGCTAACCATCTATAGATTCAATATAGTCTTTCCATTGAGGACCTTAACCCGAGAAGGCACAACAAGCCACTTTCCTGGGAATAAGCATCAGCCATGCGGGTAGAAAGCAGAGAAAGATCCCTCAGATGATTATGGAGGAATATTTTATCAGAAATTTTAGATCCCACATTCTGATTGTAATTTTCTTTGAATTTCTTACTTTCCTTGAAGTTTTCACGTTGCTAACATATTCTATCCATGTTATTTTCAGCAATATTCTGTAGAATCACATCTCTGTCGCTTTAAATAAATTCTTCGTCCATCCAGCATTCACTGACCTATAAGATATTAAATATAATATTTTTTCGGTTGAAATTTTATTAGATATAATATTTTTTCGGTTGAAATATTTTTTTAATTGATGGTTTTTGGTAACATGTATCACCGTGTTATATCATTAATTTGATACATCTTGTTGTCCAGTCATTGTTAAATTGTTTTTCCCCTTTGTTTCCATATGTAACATAGAAACAATAATCAACAACAATATTCGTTATTTTACAGTTTTAATAATGAGTGGTGAAACAATTCAGTTAAGAGCCATTTTACGTTACCCGTGGAAAAAAAGGACTCCTTACGAGGACTGTCTGCGGACCGAGTGTAGCGCGAAGATCGTTCGGACATTTCAAGAAAGTTAAACCGGCCTCGAAGACAAATCAAGATCAGAGTGACTTTCTGTTGCGGAAGATGAGGCCTTGCTCGAAATGGCTGAACAAACCCTCGTGCATTCTCAGCATAACTTGATCCTTCACAAAACATCATCAATCGATACCCCTATAAGCTTAGCCTTGTGAACAGACGTCAAGAATTGACTAATGGCCAGGCTCAACGATGTGTGAACATTTGCAAACAACTGCTGATAAATTCTCAATATGGTAGGTTTTGGCGTCAAATTTTACTGGGGAGAAATGGATTTATTATCATATAGTTATAGCATCTACATAAATTCGTCGTGGAGAACTGATATCGGGGATGTCGCTGATAAAGATAAAATATAACACTCCCTCTAAAAATTATTGCTATCCCACCTGTCAACTAAACAATAAAAAATATCCAAATTATATTATCTGGATTACTGGGAATGAAAGAGAATGAGAATACTTCAGTGAGCAGACGATAAAATAAAAGTTTTCAAGAAGACAGAAATAGTGATTGACGTTGCTTCATATTTCTGAAGATTTTAGGTGGCAGGAAACCAAGAAACCGGAAGTGAGTGCCACAGATGAGAAGCGTGGGAAAATAAAGTATTGCATAGTACATAGAAAATAAAGTATTGCATAAATAAAATATTGCATAATTCAAAAGTAAAACGATGTGACTTATTTGCCAATCTAATAGTATGCTTAAACTCATATAAAATAATGACTTTATATCAGTGGAAAATGCGAGACTAAGAAAAGGCTAGGTGTTGCTCTCCTGTGGGATAGAATCAGCATTGCTGACAGAAGGCAAAGAAAGTTTCATTATAGGTATTAATTAATAGCACATTTGTGTTAAAAGCGTTCAAATTTATAAGCCATTACTTGCCCAAGTTAACGATTGATTGGAGGTCATTTTTGAGAGCCGGTACTATTGGACTTACAGGACAGGAGTAAATAGTTGTAGCATCTATTAGGTTGATGCAAAAATAATGACGTAAGGATGTCGTTTTTTGACGTTAAAAAATACGTCAGAAAACGAAATTATTACGTCATTATTTTTACACCAACCTAATACATAAAATTGTAAATGAGAACTGATGATATCGGGAAGGTCGTTGATAAAGATAAAAACGTAGGTCGAAGGATAGAGCTTTGGGGGGACACTCTACTGGGCCTTAAAATTACCCCTGGTTTACTGTACTGTGCATGCCATTCTCTACCTTTACAAGATCCACATAAGGCCTAAAATAGAGCACTGTTGTGATAATTGCTCGGGAGAAGCACTGTCCCTACTTTCAAGTCTAGATAGAGTTCAAAAGCGTCTCAGAGCCCAAGTCGGTGACAAATTATTTTCCAGCCTCCAAACTTTCTCTCTCTCTCTCTCTCTCTCTCTCTCTCACACACACACACACACACACACACATAGAGGCGGGATGTGGCAAGCCTTTCACTGCACTATCGATACTTCCATGGAAATTGTTCAGGCAAACTGCATTTCTTGGGTCCGTCAATTCTTACATTCAAGACTAAAAACCACCATTCCACCCACAAACCTCCTACATTACCCTTCCCCCGTTTTTCATCGGTGAGAAGCAATTTCCACTGGAACAGCTTCTTCCCACGAACCACTGCTCTGTGGAACAATCTCCCAAGAGGATGTTTCTCCAATCACCACAATCTTAACCTGTTCAAGCCTAGAGTTAACCGTTATCCCTCCATCCAATCCACAAAAACAGCCTCTGAATGCATGGGACATATACAGGGTGAACCTTTCTTTAAAAAAAAAGAATAAAAATGATATCTGTCACTTTAACATGGATTCATATTATCTAGATAATGTAACAATGTAAACAATTTTATCTTTAATGAAAGTCCCATGCTTGTAGTCTTGTTCTAAGCTAAGCTAAAAATTTTCGTTCCTCGCTTTTCAGAGACCATTCGGAATGGAATATTTACAGCCACTGAAATAGGAGAAAATTAATGAAAACAAGATATACACATATATAAATAATATACTTTCACTTGAAAGAATTAGAGGCAATATATTAAGTTTTTAAAGCCATCTCTCTACAGATAGATGGAATGGCTTTTAGGTTTTAATATATTATTTGTATATAATTAATATATGTGTATATATTGTCTTTTCTATATTTCCCCTATTTTAATCGCTGTGTTTTAAGTCGACGAATATGCACTGAAGGACGAGAAAAGAAAACTAGTAAGCTCTTGTGTATTTTGATTGATCCTTTTCTATTTATCATCAACGATAATTATAATGTATTTCTTTTCTCTTTGTTCTTCAATAGGAATAATCTGTTTCATGACTATGATAAAATTTTCTTAGCCAAACTAAATAATGTTAGAAATTATTTATAATTACTTCACTGAACGGCGAAGCAGAAGTTTATAAAATCAGTAATTTTGATTGAATATTAATTAATGCGAATAAACAGTTGGATGATATATTTTAAATAATAGGTATTTCTTTGTTTCAGTTGTTGCTAGTTTTTATTTTTAATTTTTGATGAATACCTACCGTAGCTTTTTCAGAGATTCGAGTTCGAATCCCAGTCAAATCCATTACATTCACTTACGTGCTAATACCCTTGGCAAAGGTATGAATCCACTTCATCTCCCCAGCCGAGGTTTGGGTAAATAGCAGGAGAGACCGAGTTGTATAGCCTAAGATGGCAACTGGTCTACCGCAGAAAGAAATTGCAACCTATGCAGGGGGAAAAAACAAAAAAAAACCTGCCTCGTCAGTCATGTATAAAAAGATACATGATCGCCTAAGCTTGTATCACACATGACTCATAACTGGCTGACTACCATAACACTGCTATCATTATACTTTACTTCAAAGGCAGACAATTTCTTTCTCCCTTAATATCCAGTCCTTTCAGCTTGTCACTAAATGCTAAAAGACTACTAAAAAAATAAAATAAAACAGAAAACGAAAGATATAAAAAATAAACCGTAGAACTCGAAATATTCAGAGAATAGCAATTTAAAAATATAGCTGATTGACCTTAATCAACAAAATCACGCTAAATATATTAATGTATTCCAAGATTGATCTCGAGGCTCAAACCATATATTTAAATTAGAATTAGAATTTCACTCAAATCAAGAATCCGATCTCATTCGCAACTAAATATGCGAAGATACCTTCCGCGCTTAAGAACCTGTAAATATATTGATTTTGAGTCAAATAAAACAGAGAAACAAATTTTCTCTGATTGAATAATACAAGCCTTATTCGACATTCGCTCTTTTTTATAAATCAAGAACTGGTTTAAATCGTTCAGTTTGTTCTTTACAAATAAAACGTGTGGGAAGTGCATCCCATTACAAACAATGGGCTAGCTAATCAACCTCTAATGTTAGAACGTCAATTTTGACAATCAAACAGAAAATGCCGTTGATTTTGTTAGTATCACGATGCTTATAAATATTTAGGAATATTTGATTCTGCTGAACAAAATTGGATGAGTCAGTCAGCACGATTTCGAAGAACCCTATTCGAGATTTTTCGCAGAGAGAGGCAACCATTATTATTGCTGGAGCTATAGAACTAACGAATATGAAAACCCCTTGGTCGAGTGTGGCCGCTTGGCTTCCATAAATCACACTAAGAGGAACAAGAGGTAACGTACAACAATGAAGTTTAGGCCTATTTATTTACGATTTCCGTTCGGGTGATATACAACAATGATAGTGAATTCATCTCTGGATTCTACTGGAAGTATATGAGTTGGTATTGCATTAGACAGAAAAGTCACACGAGGTAAATATATAGCTGTATGAGCTTTATCGCATACTATGAGTAGAATTTTAATAATATAGTGGCGTAGGCTCCTGCTTTTACCACAGATTTCCTGGCTGTCTTCAGTCGTCGGGGTCGAGCTTTAGTGAGTAAGAATCATCGGCGAATACCTAGACAAAATGTCCGAACAGATGGTTAAAATCGGCGAGTAACATACAAATAACATTGGTAATTCAGATGTACATTCTGTTCCGGTGTCGAATTGATGGCGGTTTATATATTCTTGGAATGGGCTCGAAAATAATTAGAAACAATTCGAAATATTGCTTGAAGCGACATGAATATATTCTGATTGATCAGAAAATATTTTTCTGACATCTTTGTTTCGTTTTTTTTTTTAAAACGAGACGTGAACACACGGAGCAGGCCTAGAATTAAGCAAGTATCTGCTATGTGGATGGTGGTTTTTTGAGGTGGCGCCAATCCGTTCTCTTTGAAGATTAGAAAGTTCTCACAAGCTACGGCATTATTTATTCGTATATCGTAAAGGATAATTGGAATGTGAACTATATCTACTTGTATTAGGTGTTTCACGCAACAAGTTTATAAGCAGGCGTCGAATAAAAATCATGATTAATCCTGTTTTTACAAACGAATGGCATTAGCATGTAAAAATAAGCAAATTGAATAATTTCAACTGCAGCATCAACCTAAGAGGGTAACATAAGTAATTGAAAGAGAAAATAATGATATAATTTAGCTAAATTTTCACAATACCAAAAACAAAATGTTAGGAAGGAAACTCCCATCAATATTAGAAAGAGCTATAACGTTTAGAGGATTTGCGATATAGAATTTCGTGTAAAAATATTTTTGGGAAATTAGTTTACAAATTTCAACTGACATTAATATGATTCAGTCAGTGAATGGCAAATCTCGGAGATGGAAACAGCTAATATCAACAGTACCATTACTATGAGTCGTTTTTTTTTTTATCTATCTCAGTCTGTTCTTATTATCTATCTATCTATCTATCTATCTATCTATCTATCTATCTATAGTTTTATATTTTTGTATCTATCAGATTTTACACACACATATATATATATATATATATATATATATATATATATATATATATATATATGTATGTAATTCATAAAATTACATCACTTGAATACTTTCGAACGCAATTAATATATATATATATATATATATATATATATATATATATATATTAGTAGTAGTAGTAGTAATCTTATAAGTATAAGAATTTATATACGTTCGGAAAACCTTCAGTGTTTTGATTTGCAAATAATCAAACCAAAGGGAAAAAAGGTATAAAAAAAAAAAAAGAACCAAGAAGATGTACGTTAGCAGAAAATAATCGTCTAGCATGCAAGTCCAAAGTCCAATGAAGAAAAAAAAACGAAACTAGTAAGCAAAATAACTAAATAAAGTGCTCAATACAGTAAGTAGAGCAGACCTAGTTAAACCTAGAGAGCCAGACAGACCTACCAAGATTTCACCTAAGCGGATCGTCATGTTCTCCCCATCATCAGATGCTTTTCCCCTACCCTTCCCGGTTGTTTTTTTTTATTTGGTCACGTGGTTATGTTTTTTTGTTTATTGACTATAGGTATTCCGTTCTTTTTTACCTTTTAGCCAGCATTCCCTGATGATCCGCTTAGGTGAAACCGTGGTAGGTTTGTCTGGCTCTCTTTAGGTTTAATATATATATATATATATATATATATATATATATATATATATATATATATTTTATATATTCCACAATGCTCAAGAGAGAATTATGGTTTGATTTCGCAAACCAAGTTTCAAGTAAGTTATATGCAAACTTTTTTCTAATATCAATGTTCGAAAAATGGATTAAGGCTAATGAACCCAATGTGCACTTAAGTGAACTGTACTTCGTTAACTATGGCACTACAGACTCACAAAGAACTTTACCTAATAGCAGAACCAACATCACTTGCAGAGATTCAACAGTAGTAACCATTAAAATTGATAACACCGGTAACTCGGAGAGACAATAATATCATAGCCAATATGTTGTATTTCCGTCTCACACGGTTAGGTTGCTTGCAGCGAAGTTAAGCAAGGTTGGGCCTGGTCAATGAAAATTTATAAGCACGAACCACATCACTGAATCTGCCGAAACCTCTGTAGGTTCTAATTTATATAGGCAGAGAATGATGGGTAAATTGTCGCCATATTATGCATTTAATATCGCGCATGCGTGTTGTTTGCTTTAGATTTGTTCCGGTCCACGGTATAGTAGTGTCAGTTGGGCACTGTTTGTGAGAAAATGAGCCCCATTACACAGTTCACCCAACCAGAAATTTGGAAAAGACATGCTTCACTGCTTAGCATTCGCATCAGAAGCTCCAATACGAAAATTTCAGAGTGTTTAGATATCAATCTGAGGACAGTGAAGAGTATTCGAAAATACTTGGAAGAGTTTATGGGTGAAGACACGGCAGCTCGGTAAACTCATTCTGATCCTTCTCATAAAAATGAGCTCCCGGATTTGTTGTTGCGAGTCTCAGACTCAAAACGAAGTCTACATCAAGTGCTGTGAGGAGGTAGTTTTACACTGGGTCAAGGGGATGGCTGCTGGAAGACCCTAAGTCTAGCAACAGGACTCTGCACCATGCCAAATAAGGAGAACAGAGTCATGGCTGTCAGACAATTTCTACGACCATATCACCTCTTACATCTAGCCAACTAAATTTCACAGACTGCAACCTCCTTGATTATTATGTGTGGGGTGCAGTTGACAGAGAGACCAACAAACTTCTTTGTAACGCCAAAAATGAACTGATGTCAAGGATTATGGCTGCATTCACCAACCTAAACAAGGAGACTTTTCAGGAGAGTTGCATGAGATTCCGAGGTCGTATGGCGGCTGTGGCTGAAGCCAATAGCGATTTTCTTGAAGAAATGTACTTTTTAGTATTTTCAAATATTTCTGTGTAAGATTGGTAATTGTATCTGTAAAAATGAGATGTCAATGTTAATTTAATCTTTGCGTAATTGAGACGACAATTCATCCATCACACATCTATCTATCTATCTATCTATCTATATCTATATATATATATATATATATATAGTTCCATTTTTAGTTGGTTTCTTTATATTCCTTTATGCGCAGATATCCTTGGGGAAATATATCTTCTCTTCCTCCCTACAGCTATGCATTAATCATTAATATTTGCATTATTAAACCATTATTGTTAAAAACAATTCTTACAATGTCAAAATCTTTGCGGGCTTTAAATAATCTTCAAAATAGTAGAAGACGAATCAAACAAAAAAATAAGCAAAAATACTATCAAGAACTATAACTATTAAAGTGAAAAACTTGTTTTAGCAAACATTATTAATTTAGAAAGTTTATGAATTTTAACCGATAGTAAGACTAATACTTCAGACAGTGAATTCTGAATATTTGCATTACAATTAAACGGACACACATATTCATAAAAATACCGGAATGACCAAATGCGAATCATTTTCAGATGATTGTTATCGTTTTAAGAATGGATTCAGGTCTAAATATTGTTAATTGTTCTAAATATATATGTACAGGTTGATGAGAGTTGCATGAGATTCCGAAGTCGTCTGGAGGCCGTGGTTGAAGCCAATAGTGATTTTATTGAAAAAAATATACTCTTTAGTATTTCCAGATATTTCTGTGTAATTTTGTAAAAATATCATGTCTGTAAAAATGAGATGTCAGTGTTATTTTAATTTTTGCGTAATTCAGACGACAGTTCATCCCTCACACCATCTATCTGTCTATCTATCTTTATATATATATATATATATATATATATATATATATATAAATATTTAAGTAAATGCTTTGTTTATAATAAACAGTACTAAGCATCATTTACCGGCCTGAATGTCCGAGAAATTCTCACAGAAAATATTCATCCTCCAACAGGATTCGAACCTGTATCCTATACGGAACCGTCATTTATCTTAACGTACCTTTAACCGATTTGGACATTTCGGTTATCAAGGTCTAATTGACTGTATTTGAACTTCAATCTTCTATAAATCTCTCACGTGCATTCATATCTGCTCATGGCGTACGAAAAGTAAACAAATGACGTCACACATTATGAAATGCAAAAAAGTCCGACAATTATTTTAAGACATTTTTTTATGTTTATACATTCTTTTTATTGATACAAATACTTAAGTGAATTCTCTGTTTATGATAAACAGTATTAAACAACATTTACCAGCCTGAATTATAATACAGAGCCTTTACTTAAATATTTGTATTAGGTTGGTGCAAAAATAATGACGTAATAATGTCTTTTTTTGACGTATTTTTTAGCGTCAAAAAACGACATTCTTACGTCATTATTATTGAACCAACCTAATATCTATAAAAATAATGTAGAAACATAAAAATGTCTTAAATAATTGTCGGACTTCGTCCATTTCATAATATATATATATATAAATATAAAAGTGAACATAGAAGTCAACACTTAGAGGCGACAGTCTGTTTCATGCTATATGCAATCGTCAGGCCACGTGTGCTGTTTATATATATACGGGTTAGTGGTGCATTGTGGGTATTCTAACAGCACACGTGGCCTGACGATTGCATATAGCATGAAACAGACTGTCGCCTCTAAGTGTTGACTTCTATGTTCACTTTTATATTTACACACGCTCTATCTCTGATATTGAGCACTTTATCCCATAAATATAGCACACCTTAAGACTATATTTCTTTATATATATATATATATATATATATATATATATATATATATATATATATATACACGGCTTAAGATCATATTAATCACGTTGGAACTTTGCTCCATTGGTTCACGTAGTTAAGCAACGCCGAGCCTTGCCAGTACCTAGCTGACTAGATGCGTAATCCCTTTGGGATTATTATGTGCTGTAAACTTGATGAATAATTAATTGCTCGGAGTTGCTGTTTGTCATCAAAGGAACCAGACCCAACCAATCTATGCAATCTATGCATAATAAATGTTTGCAAACAGTGAGGGTTTCACTTAATAATTACACCTTATTTTTGCAATATAAAAAGCACTATAAAAAAAATATAAGTCAGGCAGAAAAGTCTGAAAACGCGAAATATTTCTTCAAAACATTTGCTAGAAACGGTGATTTACCTGTTGTTGTGTTGTGTCATTCGAGAAATGAAAAATGGTTGGTATCCTTCATGATAAACTGACTTATCACTGTTCGTATTGACCCATGTTTTCCGAAGAACCTCGTAAATAATTAATACTGTAATCGTACACTGCCCTGTTGGTCGTCCAAGACATCCAACACCGTGGCTAGTCGCTGGAGTCACCGCTTCAATCCAGACCTGACCTTACCCACGTTGTGATTTTTAGATCATAATGCAGCCAAGATCGAATCATCGCAGGTATTTTAGTTTTGGACTTGTCCAAGCATGAAAATGACGAACAGGAGGTAAAATAAGACTCGAATAAATTGAACGAAAGTAAATACTGATTTTATAAAAAGTCTCCATACAATAATTGGTTTTATATCAGAGTTTGCATGCAATTACTTATCAGCCCAGTCCGCATCTAAATCGGAAGTGATACTGTTGTCGACCTGGCGCAAATCTAGTTTGCTGTCATGATAGTGTGTGTGTGTATATATATATATATATATATATATATATATATATATATATATATATATATATAAAATAAATGAAATAAATATTCTAAAATATTTATTTCTAGTTTTGGTCTTGAGTGTTATTAACAAAGCACTTAAAACCCTTCATTTTATATATATATATATATATATATATATATATATATATATATATATATATATATTGCAGACGCTTGCTCAGGCACATTTCTCTTGGTTGAACACTGAAGCCGTTTTTCTACCCTGGTGGATGAAAAAAAGGGTTCAGTTCAAAATTTCAATCATTACGATTTGCCAAGATATCTTTTCTCTATCACTAAATTCTTGGTGATTATCAATAATATGTTTAATATTAAAATTATTGGTATATGTTTTTGCTTTTTTTCAAAGTTCAGCACAAGGATGAAATCGGAGTTTCTGTTGGGCAGGTAATTACGTGGCCGCTCTTCTGTTTCGTTTCCGGCCCATTTCTCTCTCTCTCTCTCTCTCTCTCTCTCTCTCTCTCTCTCTGTGTCGTGTGGCGAATTCGCTTCGCGCACTCGTATTTATGGACATTTTTCCCGAACTGACATGGGGTATAGCGAGGTAGGTACATTTCAGTGAATCCTCCCCGGTTTTCGTCATAACTTTGTGGAATTCCCTCTTCACCAACCTTTATGAGTGAGCGTGGGTTGCCTATCCTCCTACTGCTGCCTCGAATCAACTTCACGTCTGTTGTTTAGCGAAAATGAAATTTTTCGCTTCGCAGCTGTGCATCGATCAAGTATTGACACTCAAGACTGGATCACTTTCCATTGTTCAAACTGCTCAACATACAATTCAAGCTATTTATATGGGAATTTAATCTTTCCCAGGGTGTTTTGGTATTAATTCTTCTTGTCTCCATGTTTCTCAGCACATAACATTTTCTTATGTTTTAATAACACCTTCCTCCGTTTTAACACAACAACGACAAATAATATTACAATCTTACACATTGTCAATTAATTAATTATTTCAGTATTTCCTTTGCGTGTCCAGAAAACCAACTGCATACCTAGTTGTAGAACTTCAGAATTGTATTACTTTTTTCTATACGTAATGGCGGAAAACTTTGGTAATATAAAAATCCTAATGTAACGATCTAAAATTATATAAATACTTCGGCTTACCTTTTGTATTGATTGATTTTTTCATATATATAATGGAAATTATGCATATTTTGATCATAGGAGAAATGAAAATAGTAAATGAACGCATTAGCTTTGAGGTTGGTATAGACTCTGTTATCAAATTGAGGTTTACCCATAATGCAGCAGTAAAGAATTAATTAAGCTAAATCTGTATTCCACTAAATCTGACCAAATGCCAAATGTGTAATCGGGAAATAAAGAGACACAAATGTTTAAAAAAAAATGTACGTGGATTTTACAAGCGGCAAACAAAAACAATTTGCAGCAAAGTGACATGGAAAATGATTGCAAAAAATAATTTGAAGTATGAAATTAGATTCCTATTAATGGTCGCCTAGAAATATGAAAGCGTATGTAAACAAGACGCAAAAATAGTAACTAGTACCTCTGCAAAAACGATTATGTGAACATTGTTCGAAAATAATAGTTATAAAACATGTAATTGATCATTTAATCTGTAAGAACATCTTTTGTACCCTTTTTGTTCAACAGGTTGTATGTCATATTTTCTATGAATGTTTTGTCAGAAGAGATGTCAACAGTTTGGAAGTCGTGAGAATGCATGTAATTGGTCTGTAGTTTTTTTGAAACATTAATGTAGGAATTCTTGTGTAGAAGTAAGGTAATTCTTTTGGTTACCCATGCCGGAATTTTAGTAGGATCATTGACCATTTCTTGAGGTTCTTTGGTTCGATTATTGTGTGTTCTGTATTTAAATAATAGAGCCAAATGTTTGGACTTTAATCTATTCCTGAAGATTTCCAGTTTTGGGCTTTTTACAGTGCACATTCAACATCCTCTTCTGTGATTCCCGCCCATGCTTGTTCTGGTTTATTTTTTATTCGTTCTACTTCTTACGTAATCCGATCGGCTTTTTTGTTCTTTTGTAAGAGCCCATATTTTTCCCAGAACTTCCTCTTCCTTTGTCGGGGGTAGGGGTTGTCATTTCAGTTTTTGGTTGCCTATATCTCTATAAAATTTCTTCGCATCGGTTTGAATGATTTTGTTTTGTCTTTACAATCTTGATCTTTTTTTTTTCATAGTGATTTATTCTTTATGACTTCAGTTGCATTGTTTGCTTTATTTTTTCTTTAGCTGACAGGACATGATTTTCATTCCTAATTTTGTATTTTCTTTTGAATTTTCTGCCATTTCTAGTCCTTACATTTGTTCCTCTTGCCTGTTCATCGAGCTGTGATAATTAACTTCTAAATTGTTCAATTTCATTCTATATTTTTCTTTTCCAAGGTGGATCTTTATGTCTGTGAGACTGCCTTTTTATTTTATTTTGATGTTTAATAATATAGTTTGCTGCTATTGCTGATGCATATATTACTTCGTTGAGATTTATATGAGTTCCTACTTCATCCAGAATTAATTTAAGTGTTGCATTGTGCAGTATGATACGTTTGAGGTTCGGCTTTGTTCGTTGTTAGTTTGACAGTTGTTCTCGTTCCTCCATTTCCATATATATTGTATCTGACTTGAGCATCTCGAGGTGGTGTAATGGCTAGCAAGCTTGTCTCGCTAGAACAATTACGACTGAGTAGTGAATTCGATCCTCACTGGGTGCTCCATATTTCCGGCCTTGTGCCACATCTAAGCAGCGCTTAGAAAATCACTATATTGTATCTGAGTCATGTCTCGTGATGTCATCCTTGGGTCCTTGTAGATTATTCTTGTTTTCGATAAAAATAATTCGCATTAATATGCTTTGGGCTCATTTTATTGCAGGCTTGTGAGCGACTAAGATCATGCTTTTGCACATCTTCTAAATTTTCACCATTATCTTCACAGTGATTGGTGTGTATCTCAGTTTTTGTCTTTCTTTATGATCTCTAGTTTGTGTGATGTTAGTACATTTTTGTCCAATTCTGACTCTCTTTCATGTTATATTGATACGCCTATTCTGGTTGCAGTTATTTTTATTTCTTTAATTTCAGCATCTGTCACTCGGTTATTTTTTATGATATATTTTCTCACGCTGGTTAGTTTATTTTCGTCAACGTACTTTCTAATTGCTTGCCCAAAACTCTCTCACCAAATGTCATATGTTTGGCCATTGATGCAACTCATCACACAATGCAGCCATAACGAGTTTGTACTCCTCATGGGACCATTTCATTTGTTATTTTTTTTAAATGAATGGTTGTGGATCTAGTTGGAGAATTTGAGGTGCCATCATAGGGATTATCACGGTTGTGGGGACCTGAAGATACACTATTTTTGTTGGGTTTGTTCGTATGGCAAATTTTTCCACTTTAGCTAGGTTCTCTCCTGAGAAACGGGATCACTGTTTATCCTCTGCAAGAGCCATAACTGGACTTTTTGGTTTGGTTTTTAGTTCTAATATCGTTCCCACGAGTGACGAAAGGGTTTAAAAGTCCACCTAATATCGCCCGAAAAATTGGGTAACGGTCTTTTACAGACAAGCCTGTAGGGGATCGTTCGAGACCTCTTAACGCAGTAGCCATTCACTTTTCGGCACGATATTTTCAGTTGCGGTTTGTTCTTCGGAGTATTCCATCATGTTTTTAAGGAAAAAAAAGAAGAAAAAAACCCAAAAAAACAAGAAATTTACCATACTAAGTTTCACTTAGTATAAGCTGCAATAACCACTACCAGATGAAAGGTCAGTTGGACACACATTGAGGATTATCACGAGAAAAAAAGGAAAAATAAGTAATCTGCCAATACCATGCTTACCGATGAGGATACGTGTACACACACACACACACACACACACACACACACACACACACATATATATATATATATATATATATATATATATATATATATATAATGTTGAAGTCAACACTCAGAGGCGACATGCTGTTTCACGCAAGACGCAATTGTCAGGTGGCCTGACGATTTGATCTAGCATGAAACAGCCTGTCGCCTCTGAGTGCTGACTTCAATGATCACATTTATATTTATATTCACATAAGCTCTATTTCTGATATTGAGTACTTTATCCCATAAATATAGCACACCTTCAAACTATATTTCTTCATATATATATATTCCCCCAAAAAAATTCGCTGGAAGATGGAACAGAGCTTACTTTAATTCAATTTAATTCAAATAATTATATTGAAGCTTTAGACTCTTGTTTTGAAACATGAGACCTCTTATGTCGCCTGTTGGAATCATATTTTTTAAATAAATAATTATATTTATGCTCTACTTTTGTATCGAACACTATTTTTTAAAATAATAACAAAAATACTAAAAGAACTTTAGATTATTTACCTAACCAGTTCTTTCCTATTTTCTATATATTTTCACACACATATATATATATATATACATATATATATATATATATATATATATATATATATATATATATATATATATTACACTATATTAAAAAATGCGAAATTCAGTCACAGAAACTTTTTTTGGAAGTGTGGAAAATTTTTTGAAAAATTAAAAAAAATAAGTATCACCATTATCATCATCATCAGTTTTTTTATTATTATTATTATTATTATTATTATTATTATCATTATTATTATCATTCTTTTTCTTCTTCTTCTTCTTCTTATTATTATTATTATTATTACCATCACTAATTCTTCTTTTTCTTCTTCTTCTTCTTCTTATCATTATTATTATTACACTCCCTTTCTAAATAAACTTTACGTACTATTAGTCATCTCCTACTTAATCACAGTGTGAATAACTTATTCCTGTCGATTTCTATGATGTAACTTTAACCTCACCACGTCATTTCTCTTGTTCTCGCATCTCAACTTTCTCCTCAGCCATTTTTAAAAACTTCACGTTTCGGACCGTCATCACTTTGCACATCTCTTCTTACACACAATTCTTCTCATTTTGCCCCGTGCATGGTGACTCGGACTTCAGCAAATATGACTCAACGTTTTATCTTTGCAGGCGAGCAACAGGTTATGGCAGATTTGTTCCCTCTTCTTTTCACCATTTTTGCTTTTCTTTCATTTCTGTGTTTGTAGTTTAGGGACTGAATTTACATCGGTTACGACAGCGTAGTCCGCAGGGGAGGGGCAGACTGTCGACTGACTCACCAACTCTGTAAATGTTTAACGGATTCATATTCCCATTGCAGTGGATTACGCTTTGTGCTTCGAGAAATAATGTTAATAAGTGACATCGGAGATATGTAGGTATTTAAAGTACTGCATCACTTTGTGCATCTATTTTGAGAAGACAGAGGAAATTTTAGCGATAGTCCTAGGTATGACGATAAACTACAACTGGCAGTAACCTCTTAGTTAATGTTGCTCCAAGGTTCACCATGACTCTGAATAGAGTCCCAGATATCGGCGAAAAGTGAATACAGGAACAAAAATAGAATATTATGAAAGTATAAAATTACGTTTTTATAGTAAAATTACAAATAATGCATTTTTATAGAAAATCTATAACAATATTTTTCATAGTAGAAGTACGAAAAATACATTTTATTTGTAGTTGAAGGCATGAAATTGCGTTCAAAATATACTTGGATGAAGCCAAAATATATTGAAAATATTTAGATTTCGGCATTAAATACGCTATTAAGTTTGATATACCGCAAAACAAAACCAAGCAAACAAACATGTCACTAGTCCATATAATATACTACGATTTTTTTAAAGAAATAAAACAATATTGCTAAATATAATTTCAGCAACTAACTACAACAACTAATACACATAACACCGCCTGTAGTAATTACGTCCAAACAAATACGTATATACACAAAAGCTGAGTATTATCTACCATCTATTCAATTGTGAAAGCGTAATAACATATTATATTTTTACTTCTTTAAAGCTCCCAAAAAATTAAATTTCGGCATTAATGGCCAAACAAACAAAAATAAACAAACGTCTAATGTCGAATTAATAGGGAGTGGTTCTTCTTATAATTCACATATAAATTGTGTATATTTACAGAAAAAAATATACCTATATATTCTCTATTTTAAAATTTAAGAAATAGAAATTCCTGACTGATTTTCTAGACTAGCATTGTTTACATTATTTACATTCGGACAAATGTCTTCATCTTTGTTGTCATTATCATAACGTTTCCTTATTGTTGTGATTATCATAACGTTTCCTTTTTTTTCTCTACGGCATTCGTCAGATTTAACGATCTAGGTAAATCTCAGGTAATTTCATAATTAAAAGTATATTCAATATATCGGTTAGATTTTTCTCTTCCAGGTGTTGATATCTAGAAATATCTCATTTAGTATTTCTCACTGATTACTCGATCTGTTTCCATTTTTATCACGTGACAATAGCCTGCCGAATTAAAGTGTTTTTGTGATTTTTTTTATATATATTCTGTGAGTTCAATCCCAGAGCAAAGTAGGACGACCCGGTTGTTTTTTTTTCACTTAGTCCAAAATAACTGTGAGAAAAATGAATCCGATGGCGCATGCGCCAAATCTTCGTGATAATAACAAAAAAATTAAAAATTACTTATTCTTTTATCTACTGTTTCTCTTCAAGACTTGGGCAATCATAACCCTCCACAACATTCTATCTTTGGTAGTTCTGCGTGAGGTTTATTTTTTCATATGCCTCCTTGTTCTATTATGCACAACCATGCTAGGTAGGGTACTCGAACTTTCTTTCTGTACTACTTGCATTCCATATTTAAAATTCACAAAGCCAGCTTTCCTCATTATGTGTGCTAGAAATTGCAACTGACTTTTTCTGATTCTAATTATTATTATTTTCATTTTCATTAAAATTTCTCCGTTAATCACATGTTCCGCCGATGCTATACTCAGCATCAATCTGTAGAATGACATTTCAGTCGCCTAAAATCTCTTCTTCATCTGTGAAGAGGTCGTCCAGATGTCACTGCCATGTAGCAGGGTCGATATTGTATGGTGTTTGGGAGCTCTTATCTAATAATATATTCCTGTTTCTTACTACTTTGCGTATATTTTGAAAAGCATTATTTTTTATTCCAATGTACCTTCGGGTTTCGGTGTCATATTTTATGTCCACTGGTAACAAACATCCCAGATATTTAAAATTTTATCCTTGGTTCTTCATTTTTACTATGGTTCAATCAATGTTAAGTAAAAGAATCCCCCAGAGTAGACATGTTGTGAAGTCATACAGTGAGGAGATCAAGAGGTACATATTATTAGGATATATAAGATAGATAGCAGACATGATAGGTTTAAGATTGATAGCAAACATGATAGGTTTAAGATTGTATTTGGTGGAAAAGCATCCTCGTGGGAGACTATTCCGAAAACTGGTACTTATAGGGAAACAAACTCTCTAAGTGGAAGTTTCCTTCGCCAATGAATTACGAAAGGAATGAGGGGAAGAGTCAATTGTGTATACGTGGCATGTCGGGTCCGAGCTATAAAGTTCAGTAGTGGTGGAATTAAGGAATGCAGTTCTACAGAAGAAAGAAACAGCAAACTACTGGGAGAACGCCTTCTGCCTAGTCAGTCATGGAACGAAAGACACATGATCGTCTAAAGCGTGTATCACGTGTGGCAACAGACTGACTGAGTTCTCGCGAATATCTCGCATGAAAATAGAGATTAAAGCAGCGAGAGGTAAGCAACGTTCCGTCTGTAAGAAAAGGACAGTAGGGCGGGAATAATCCATCGCCTACAAGGCCGCATTCGGTCGAGTTTGGAAAGTAAGGATCGGGCAGCTCCAGCCTAAATGTTGCACCAAACACCATTTCATCCGGTTCTTGTAAAAATGAAAAATGGTAAAAGTTGTCTGATAATTTCAGGAGAGGTAAAAAGAACTCTTTATTTTTTTCAGCATCTTTAGCGATGAGCGTATATACGCGTTCTACGTCAGGTCAGGCTTGGTATGCATTCCAGACTAGGAGCCTTACATGTCTAGAGAAAACTCTTGTCAACTTTGTAATGATAAAACGTTACAAACCTGGTTTCTTCTTCTTTTATGTACCATGTCCCTTCAGTAGATGTAGGCGATCATGGCTCTCCACGTCCTCCTGTCGCTTGGAGTTCTCAATAAGTTTTGTCTTTTTGCTACTTCTCACAGATCCTGTTCTGTCATCCACTTTCTTAAGCCCGACGGTATGTCACGCGTTGCTTTCCCTTGTCCCGCTTTCATTTTATTCGCCCTGTGAGTATCAGATTTTCCAAGTCTTCCTTTCTCTTTATGTATCAAAGAAATTTCAGCTGTCTCTCCCTGATATTAAATATGTTTCTTCT
Source organism: Acanthosepion pharaonis (assembly GCA_903632075.3). Taxonomy (NCBI): domain Eukaryota; kingdom Metazoa; phylum Mollusca; class Cephalopoda; order Sepiida; family Sepiidae; genus Acanthosepion; species Acanthosepion pharaonis. The sequence continues at coordinate 504,698 of CAHIKZ030002290.1, read as the reverse complement.
TTTTTTTTGCATCCTCTTCAAAATTTCATCCTTGCTCACATGTTCGGTCCATGGTATCCTCAGCATTCTTCTGTAGAATCATGCCTCCGTTGCCTCAAGTCTCTTCTTCATCTTTGAGAACACCGTCTAACCTTCGCTGCTGTAATGGAAGTCAGATATTACGTATTATTTCAGTAATCTTTTCTTTGTTACCAACGAAATCCTCATGTCTCGTATTACTCTCCCTAGTTTTTGGAATACGTCTTTGGTCATCCAAATACGTCTTCGGATCTCAGCATTTCATTTACCTTTCTCTATCAGAACACTCCCCAGATATTTAAGTTTCAAAACCTGCTTGATTTTATTGTCCCCGACCTGTAAATCGCATTTCGTCTCATCATTTTGGTGATGACCATGTCTTGTAAGTTATGTTTAGTCCTTTCTTCTCGCTCTCCTTCGCTACCTTCAGTAGGAGATTTTGTATTTTCTTTTCCGTGTCTTCTATCAACACTGTGTCATCTGCATATCTTATGTTGTTAAGATGGCGGCCGCCAATGATGAATCCTGGAAAGATTTCCAGTTCTATCAGAATTGCCTCGCTGTATAGGCTGAATAAGTCTCGTGAGAAGATACATCCTTGTCTTATACCTCTTTCTATTTTTGTATATTTGCTGAATTCTTTTTCTATACGTATGCAGGTAGTTTCCTGCCAATATATGTTCTTGATTATTCGAATACCTTTCTCAAATATATCAAAATTGCTGAGCAGTTCCAACAGATCTTTGTGGCGTATTTGTCGAAAGCCTTTGCGCCGTCTATAAATTAAGGTTACTGGGCAGTTCCAATAGATCTTTGTGGCATACTTTGTCGTACGCCTTTGCGTAGTCTATAAAATAAGGTTACTGAGCAGTTCCAACAGATCTTTGTGGTATACTTTGTCGAACGCCTTTGCGTAGTCTATAAAACACGTGCAATTTTTTTTCGGTGCATGAATATCGCGTTCCTTATTCCGGTGTCTTTAACGAACTCACACTGTTTTTGTCCTATCACTGTACTGATTCTGCTGCGCGCTCTATTCGCCATGCGTTTTAGTGGCGTTATCGCCTTCCCTGTGGTAAATTGATCAAAAAAAAAATCTTGACTTGCAATTTTAGGGCAACCGTGTATGTAAACTGAAATGAATACAGCGTCTACGCAAATAATATTTACCTCATCCTACGAGAGAGAGAGAGAGAGAGAGAGAGAGAGAGAGAGAGAGAAGTCATTTCATTTAGTTAGAACGGCTGCTCTGATTATTATAGCAGATTCGGCATCTAATTCGGCTGATAACACACATGTCATTTTAATTAAGTCTTGTTTATCCAGCGATAGAGACGAACGATCCTCAGAATTTTGCATATGTTCAAATATTGGCTAGAAAAAAAGAAAAAAAAAGGAAGAATTTCTTGACTTTGTGTGTGTTTGCACAGAAATGGGCGTGTTATTAATGATGCAAGGTTCAAATGAAACTGACTGAATAAGTTTCTTCGTATCCAGCATTTGAACTTCCGAAAAAAGGAATGGAAGCGACAAGATTCATGGAGTTTTCTCTTAAAGAAGAGCTATTTAACAAATACGTACGTTTGAGTGGGATCCAGTAAAGCTGATATATTAGCTTGCCGACAAAAATTATCACACTCACACACACACACATATATGTATATATGCATGTATGGGATAAATATAATATATAATCCCCAAAGGTTTACAGCCATATCAAACACTCATATCAAATAACTTATTAAAACACCAGTCCCCCGTACGATCACCAAAGTTAAGCAATATCGAGCCTGGTCAGCAGCGAGATGGGTGACCGCTTGGGAAAACCAGACGCACGATGCTTAGATGTGCAAGTGGTGTATTAATAGATAATGACTCAGAATCGGAGAGCTGTGTTCCAATTCCAGTTATGTTCGTCATATTCACTTACGCGTAAATGAATCCGCCTCTTCTGCCCCAAACTATACGTTAATTAATAAGAATCAGTAATACATTATTATGTCCAAAAAGGTTCTAAAATTAAAGAAAAAGTTTTCTGACTTTAAATAACCTGTGAAAGATTGATAAGCCCTAAAAACAAATCAATTAATCGAGCAATATAAATACTAGATATTAGACTAATTGAATAACAAATTGGAAAAGATTACATGTAAAACGTTTCGGCCATCAAAAAGACTTCCTCAGGATCTGATGTATTTCGGCATTGAAAAGGACTTCATTACACTGATTCCACTTTCAAATTCCATAACAAACACTTGGATCAATATTTGTTATGGTTTCCAGACACTTTCCAAAGGTGCCGCACGCTGGGATTGATCTCGATCCAGTCTGATAACATTAGGATGTCGCCTTCCTGACAAATCGACATGGTGACATTCAAACCCGGGTCTCATGGTTAGAAAGCGAACGTTCTAACCACTCTAACTATAACAATATATATATATATATATATATATATATATATATATATATATATATATATATATATATATATTTATGACATGGAACCTTAAAAGTGGTCTGTTTTTTATTTAAATTATTTGCTCTGAATTTACATTGAGCTTTCTGGATTTTATCCTCTATATATATATACAAACACTTTTCACATGTGTGTGACACACACACACACAGATCTGTGTGTGTGTGTGTGTGAAAAGTGTTTGTATATATATAGGAGGATAAAATTCAGGAAGCTCAAATGTAAATTCAGAGCAAATAATTTAAATAAAAAACAGACCATTTAAGGTTCCATGTCATAATTATCTCACCAAAAAAGGACTGCGGATCATCAGACTTTACATCCAAGCAAAAAATTAAAAGAAAATTTACACATTTTTGGCGGGCCGTATTAAACATATGTAAATTAACGAAGTGAGGAAGTGAGGCGGGAGAGAGAAGACATGAGTGAGTTAGCAGATATTGACACATTTAAACGGTTAACTTAACAGAAGTTATATATTGATTTCGAAGGGGTAGAGAAGAAAAAACCCATATATATATATTATGATTAAGTCCAATAAATATTTTAAAAATATATATATATATATATATATATATATATATATAATTTATTTTTATAGATACAAGTATTTAAGTAAATGCTCTGTTTATAATGAAAATGTATGAACAACATTTACCGGGCTGAATGTCCGAGAAATCTCAAAGAAAATATGCGTCCTACGACACGAATCGAACCTGTATCCTATACGCAACCGCCATGTAGACTGAATTGCTATATCATTTAGCTACAGAATAAGTCTTAGCTAAGCAAGGTTAAATTACTATTTTTGAACAGCACGTCAGTCGACATGGCAGTTCTCGGCTCGGCTCACATTGACATAGCCTTTCTATGCTTTTCTATGAATATTTTCATGATAATTTTTCGGGTGAGCATATAGTAATTAGACCTTTGAATCTAAACGCAGTACTATTCTGGCGTCGAGAACTAATCAATTGACATTTGAGCTGACTATTATGACTGTTTTATCTCTCGCACTTCTCACTTGTGGAATCCCCTTCTGGTTCCATGTTTTCCAGCAAACTTTAATCTTCAAAAGTTTAAGTCTACTGTCATCTTCTTTACTCTTTTCTTTTGCCGCTCATTATTAATTTTTTTTCTGTTCCTAAATTCATAACCTGCAAGACCTTGCGTTTTAGTGGCTTTAATGACTTGCATGTGATGATACCGATTAAAATAATATTAAGTCATAATAATAAATATATATATATATATATATATATATATATATATATATATATATATATATATATACATATACATATATATACATATATACATACATATATATATATATTTATATATATATATATATATATATATATATATATATATATATATATATATATATAAATATATATACATATATATATATATATATATACAAATATATATATATATATACATATATATATATATACATATATATATATATATATATATACATACATATATATACATGCACATACATACATACATACATATATATATATATATATATATATATATATATATATATATATATATTTGTGGTATGGTGCCAACTATTTTCACTGACTTGGACATTGTATTGTTCTTATGCTTCGGGATTATACATGCATATATGTGTGTGCGTGCCTCTGTAATTCCCTCATTACAGATATATATATATATATATATATATATATATCTTTAATATATGTATATATATATATATATATATATAATTATTATTTATAAAAAAATTATAACATACGTATGTTATAAAATCACTACAAAAATAGCCATTTTCTTTCAACACACTCAGTATCTTATCAAGTGATGATGCTGTAGGTAAAATAAATGGTTTTAAAAGTTTCAGATTAATTAACGATCCTACACTAGGGGGAAACATTGTTACAAAAGCTAGAATAACCAATCAAAAACTAAGTATAGAAAGATTCAAAAGCTTGACAACGAAATCATGTTATAATAGTTATTCAGATCTTTAAAATACGTGTAATATTAAAAATAATTTATACTAACCAATAAGTATAAAATTATATGATAAATTTAATATTAAAATTAAAAACTGGCAATTTTAAAATCCAAATTTAATCACTATTAAGTTTAAAAACTACAAAATTATCGAGAAAAGAAAATATATATATGTTTATTCAATTTATTTCTTCGTTGAAATTACGTTCAACAAGACGCTACAATATATCCGGTCATTTGACAATACATGTACATATATTTTTTATTCTAATGTGTGTGAATGTGGTCTTAAACTCACGCGCAAAACAACAAAAACACAATCAGATTATAATACATAAGCACCCAGACATATTTTTATATATATATATATATACACACACACACAAAAAAAAAGGGGGGAAAGAAAAGAAAAGGCGACGATACAGAAACATCACTACAACCCTTTATGAAAAAAGGAAACGGGGAAACCAACACCTATACACACATACAATTAAATGTGAATACACTCTACATACACATAGACACTGATAGATACACATCCACAGACAATGACTTAGACAATCAGATACCACAACCAATAAATATTTAAGACTTAAAGTATCATTAAATAAATGCTAACCACTTATTAAATTATAACTTAAGGGAGCAAATATACAAAGATAAAAATGGTTAAAAATAATATTATTTAATATATTAAAACGAAAATTCCAAAACCACAAATATCAATAAAAATATATTTTAATCATATAAGTTGATAATAGTTTCATTATATATTATGCAAAGAAAAACAGGATAAAGAAAGCCACAGAAATAAGTGTACATTCATAGGCATATACATATATATACACGCGGCAACAAACACAAATGAACACACATAAACATACACTCATACATACATATACATACGGAAATACATACATATAAATATATAAACATAAACATATACGCACATATACATATCTATGATAACAAGTACACATGCCCACACATATACATATAAACATAAATACAAACATATATACACACATTTTGATGCATACACACTCACATATATAAAAAAATATGTCCCAATATACATACATGCCCCAATACATATATGAACATATATATATATACACATAGACTAACTACTGTGGCAGTAATGACATACCAAAGTTTCCATACCCACACATACACAAAACCAAACTCATACATAATAGGTGCCAACGCACATATATACATCCACAAACATAAATAAATATATATACACACAGACATACATATATACAAACAAACATATATATAAATATATCTATCTACTATAACAACTACCAATATATACATGCATACATATAAATACAACAACACTCAACCAAATACATATATAAACGTACTAACATATACATACATAAATATACATTCAAATACCAACACACACCAATATACATATACCCTAACATACAAATATATAAACACATTCATACAAACAGAAATATACTTAAATATAAATATACATACACAATAAAATAGGATACATACAGATATATACCTATATACACACACACATATATATATATATATATATATATATATATATATATATACACATACACACATATATATATATATATATACAAATATATCATGGCACAAAGCCGAAATTAGGGGTCACCCAGTGAGAACGAACTCACTACTCAGTCGCAAATTGATCTAGCGAACTATGCTTGCAACCATTACACCGCCATGGGGTGCTCATACATACACACATATATATATATATATATATATATATATATATATATACACACACACACACATACATACATATACACACATGCACACATACATACATATATACACACATATATACATATATATATATATTTATATATATACATACATATATATATATATATACATACACACATAGACACATATACACATATATACATATATATACACACATACACACATACACATACACACACACATACACATATACATCAACAATTTTTAACCTTTTCTCTTCTAATCTACCATACCTTCCCACATTATATATATATATATACACACACACACATATATATACACACACACACATACACACATATATATATATATATAAAAACAAAAAAAAATATAAATACACTTATATTCAAACCTACACATTCCTCAGTGCAAATACTCTAACCAACACATAAATAAATATATACAAATATACACCAACACTAATAACACTATGCAGGTAAACAATACACATTTATATCGTAAGTATGACCATCATGCAATAGAAATACTAATCTGTTAAAATTACAGCGACATATCATTATCATTTAAAGTATACGACCCCTGCACTAAGTTAAATTTATAACGGTGTTTACAATTAACAGTAAGTTCATATCTTTGATTTAAGAGATCAGCCTTGTTTTTAAATCTAATAATTTCAAATTTTTCGTTAAGGCATAGGTAACATTGGGCATATAGGGAGTTACATGTCCGAGCTTTCTTAACCAAACTCCATTTAACCGTAGATGTTTTGATCTTTTCTTTTAGATTCCAAAAATACTTGGATAATGAAGTCATGTACCTATATTCACTGTGATTAAAGGATTGCATATGCCCCCGCCAGCGTTCCTTGAATGTTTTCATGGTACTACCAATGTAAAACTTCTTTATATTTGGATTTTCAATTGCTGAAATAGTACTAAGATAGACTACAGAAGTAAT
>CAHIKZ030002290.1:465000-492500 GCA_903632075.3 Acanthosepion pharaonis | reverse complement strand
CTGTTGTTATTGTTAAACAGATCCAGAAATCTATTTGCCGCAGGTTATCTGACAATTCTCCCAGTGAAATCATCTTCAACGATGTCAAGAAACATTATGAAACAGCCCTAAACAATTTGTGGCAACGCTTAAATAAACACCACACATCACAAAATGTCAAAATTTAAAGAATCACCATATGGCTGAACCCACCATACAAGAAAAAGGTAAAAACAAACGTAGTAAAGGTTTTTATTACACTCATACACTAACATTTCATCCAATAAATCACACTCTAAAAGATATTCAACAAAAACACAGTAAAATCAACGGATATGATACAAATAACAAAACAGCACAACAAGAAAACAAATAACAAACCACGAGAACATACCCACTTGTAAATGTAGAGGTATGAACGAATATCCCTTAAATGGCAGTTGCTTGCAAAACAATTCAATATACAAAGCCACTGTGAAATAAGAAGATAAAAATATACATAGGAATAACTGAACCGCTCTAGAAAAAAAAAGAAAAAAAAAACTACGCACACAAAATATCCTTTACAAATAGTAAATAAGCGAAAAGCACAATACTATCTAAGGATGTATGGGAATTAAAAAAAACAAATCGCACGAAAAATATGTAAAATAAATAAAAAAACAACATCAGCCTAAATCAATAAATTCGAAAACTCTAAACCCGGTCTCGGGGAGAAAATAGATATAATGAACTTCCAAACCAAACAAATTACTAAATAAACGATCCAAACTCATCTCACGAAAAACTAAAAAAGAAAAATAAATAAAATGCAAAATAAAATAATCCAATCCCGTAAAAAAGTAGGGAAAGTAAATAAGAAAAGAAAAATGATTATGAAGGCTGCTATTCTAGAAATTATCAGTCTCTCTGTGGCTGACAATATATATGCTCCTGAAAAATTATTTCGGTTGAGCTCTCTGGGGAGGAAATGTGGGTTTGTAAACAGTGACTATTACGGCTAATAATGCAAGACTCTTCGGTAAATCAAATCGAGTTCTCTCAGTCACTCTAAGTTTATCTAAAAATAAATACGCTTAAATTCACCTTTATCCCTGCTGTGTGACAACGGCTTAGTGGTAGAATCCCCCCGATTGAATTAGCGTCAGTCGGTTTTCGATCCTAGCTAGAGGTAACCGGACGTCTAGCTACACTGATGAGCTGTGATACAGCGAAACAGTCTGTCTGTGGATGACAATATATATATATATATATATATATATATATATATATATATATATATATATATATATGCGTGTGTGTGTTAGTGCTTAATTCTATAAATAGTTTTATCAAGTTACATGTTAAACCCCACTAGTTTTTATTTTTTACGAAAATAAACACTGATACAAACTCGCGTATGTGTGTGTGTGTGTTTGCGTGATGGCTTAAATGTCAAGAATGTGTTGGAGTCTAAAATTCAATGAGATCGATTATTGAAAAGGGCGACATATACGTGAAATTAATAGTGTTGTTTTATAAATCACGGATGCATTTCAGTTTGCTAACACTGAATAAAGTCGTGGAGTGCTTGTTGGGATCATTCTCTTTCAGTGAGATTTGACACGAGAACCCTAATCTCTTCTTCTCAAATGATCGCCGAAAATATTTTGTCTGAAATCTCGTCTCTAAATTAACATACCATTCAAAAGTAATAACTCTTGCTTATTTCTATAAAAAAAAAAGAAAAAAAAAAACTATAACAGATTGAGATGCGAAACAACAGAACTGAATAATGCATGTTTCCGGCTATAAAGCATTAATTATTTTCATTGTCGCCATTATTAGTCATGCACTACTGGATTTTGATATCGTTGCGAAGACGACTGGGAAGTGGCCTGTGACGTAGCAACACGGTCACTATGACATCAGCTTTTACCGAAAAAACAGTATGAATAATTGTGCCTCGCATATATATATATATATATATATATAAAAAAAATAAAAAAAAGAGAGTGTTTGCTTGGACTTGCTGTGCTGCGCTTCTAGCATCTTGGTTGGTATAATTTTTTATAATATTTTTTTCTCCCTGTCCACTCATTTCCACAGACTTTTTCTCATAATCTTAGTTCCCCGTTAACAGTTCTGATGAGAAGGAACGAAACCGGTCGACTAATGTGTGTTTTTGTTTTAAATCTACCATGGCCTACAATATAAAATTTCTTGTTTTTAATGCCTTAATACGCTTTTGTACCGTTTCAAATATATATATATATATATATATAACGTCATCCACAGACAGACTGTTTCGCTGTTTAGAGCTCATCAGTGTGGCTAGACTTCCGGTTGCCTCTAGCTAGGATCGAAACCCGACTGAATTGGTGTCAGTCGGAGCTTCTAACCACTAAGCCGTCGGTAGGAATGAAGGTGGATTTTTAGCATATTTATTTTTAGAAACACCATTTTATTTTTAGTCAACCAGTGACTGACAGTGACTCAATTCGCTTTCGTGAAGAGTCTCGCTATATAGCTATAATAGTCACTGTTTACCAACCCACACCTCACCCCCAGAGTGCTCAACTGAAATTGATTTCAGGAGCGAATATATATATATATATATATTAGTGGGGGCGTAACCATTTCACCCCAATCAAGAGAACGCAGAGGGTTATTGAAGGTGAAAGAATACTAGAAAAACCATGATTAAAGTGCGAGAGCGACAAACAAGAGAATATAAAGATTAATGTTGCATTTAAATTTCTGAAGACCAAAGTTGACTGTAAATTAAGAAGCCCGAAGAGAGTTCCACGAACAAGAATAGCACCTATCACCATAGAACTTAAGACTTGCATTTATGCATTTCGATTATAAAACGATGAAACCTTGCCGACAATCTAGTACTGCGCTTAAAGTCATGAAATCTATGTACCATAGAAGAGAGGTGATATTTAGAGATTTTAATCATTTCACCCCCAAGAAAGGTGATAAAGCCACTAAGCTTACTGACTGTAAAAAAAAATGAAAAAGTTTATTAAGATGAGAGGCCAATAAAAAAATAGGAATTAAAGAGACAAAATATAACGATTGACATTTCATTTAAATTTTGAAGATCAAACTTCATTGGAAAGCAAGAAGCGAGTTCCACAACCGAGAATTGCAAGAAAAGAAACAGTCAGCATAGAAAATACGGTTACATCTAGTCATTTCAACTGTAAAATGATGATATCTTGTCCCGAATCTAGTAATACGCTTAAATGTATAGATTCTTGGTACCAGAGATGTGAGTTATTATTTAGACTTTTAATCCTTTCACCTCAAGTAAGGCACTAAAGCCACTACGGTACAAGGATTATTGACATTAATATGATGAGAGGCCAAACAAAAAGAAGAGTAATTGAGGAATGAGAAAATGGCGGTTGACGTTGCATTTAAATTTTTGAAGATCAAACGTGACTGGGAAGCAAGAAGCCGGAAGAGAGTTCTACAAGCGAGAGAAGAAACTGTTAGCATAGAACTTCTAGTTACATCTCGCAATTTCAACTGTAAAGCGTACATAGGGAAAATGGTTGTGCTTTTGAAAGAAGCTGATTTCATCCAACCATTGACATCAACATAGAAATGCGCTACTGGCGAGAAGGCCCAGTCTCTACACTCATACCACAATCGTCTGCTATCGTGGCTAACCATAGTAACTTTTCAGAGCTAATCTCTTACATAAGTATATATATATATATATATATATATATATATATATATATATATATATATATATATATATATATATAGTGGTGTCTGTGGAGTGCGCGTGTGTGTCCAAATGAAACAGCACAAAACAAAAAGCTACAAAAGTCACAGGTTTTCAAACCAATAAGGATTGGGAGACTGGCGCTACAAACCGATTAAAATGGAGGAAACATATTTATGAGCGAACAACGCTCGGTGAAGAAATCAGGCGCATTCACGCAAAGCAAATTAGCCAAAAGAAAGTGAAAGATGATGGATGATGACAATACACGTTTTGTGTCTGCTATTTGAAACCATGGCTCTCTCTCTCTCTATCCAGCTAGCCTAACCGGCCATACACAATGATTTCCAACACCTGCCCAAGTCCAACTAGATTTATTCTACAAACGTCTTAGAAATAGACATACTCGATTAACGCCCTATATATATATATATATATATATATATATATATAGTTAGATAGATAGTAGGAAAAATAACAAAATAACGTTTCAATAAATAAAGTATATACATTTGTATTTATATATATATATATATATATATATATATATATATATATATATATATATATATATTTTACATAAATAAATAATATATATATATATATATATAGCACAAAATATATGTGAGAAGGCCGGAATAATTAACGTGCCAAAATATACGGACATATAATTCTCCTTCTTGACTTCCGTGTCATGGAAGGATAAAATGGTGTACGTTGATGAACACTTGTTACCTAGCCACGTAACGAGATCTCACCGTCGAAACCAAAGTAGTGCGGTAGGATATAGTGCTTTACATTTTGTGTGTGTATATATATATATATATATATATATATATATATATATATATATATATATATATATATATATGTGAAGAAAAAATACTGAACAAAACAAACAAAAAATCCTAATATGCGATTATGCTGTTTTAATATTTAACGTCAACGTCGGACGTTTCGGTCTAATAGACCATCTCCATCTTTATATTCATAAAACATAATTAACATAGGCCATATACAATTTAACATGAAAAAGACGATGGACATAAAAGCAATACCAATCCAAACAGATAACTGAAATCTTTTATAAGATCAGCGTTCCTTTTAAATATGATCACGTCGTCGTCACGTGGGCGATGTTGTGAAAACGTATACCTATTGAATTGTATATGGTCTATGTTTATTATGTTTGATAAAGATACGTGATAAGGGTGGACAATTCGTTGCATATAATTGAGTAATATGCAACTGTAATTTTGTCTTGAAGAATAAATTTGATAAATAAAATCAAAAAGTATTTATGACACCTCCTATTAAATATTTTCCGGGGCACTAGAATTACCCTGTTTGACGGCATATTAGACGCACGGGTGTATAAGTCCCACCCCAATTTCAGCAGGGCAAATCAAGTAAAAAATAGTAATTAGTAAAATTAGTAATAAATGGTACAGCCTAGGCTATGAGGTATTATTTTGCTTAAACAAGTCATGATTCCAGTAAGCAAAAAATAATAGGAAAAAAAGAACACTCGCCTATAAAAATTTTATTATATTCAAAGGTAAGGAAACAAAATAAAAAATCAAGCAATTATTACAATTGAGCAAAACTGTACACTTACCATTAAAATTCAGTCAAAATTTTTCCTTTATATGATCTGCACAATCTGCGTCTTGTAAATATCTTAGTGGAATAATTAGGATATAAAAATTCTGATTGTATTTGTACCAATGCAACTAGGAGTTATCGCAAGAAAATATTAATGAAACAAATATATTTTACAAATATATAATTTGAATTTATTGCATATAATTTTAGTGAAACAAAGTACTAATAATAAACGTGATGAAATTAATATAATGAATATTATGAATGATAACACATTTAATCTGCATAATATCCTTTTACAATAGATATATGAAAGTTACTCTAATTCCTAAGTTACTACGAGTTACCAGGGAGCTAATTTCGTCCAGTTATTGCGAATTTTAAAACTACTTTTGGCATATAAGACGCAGAGGAATTTTTAAAAATAGTTTTAGTGAAATAAAATAGGCGTCTTTATGTCGTCACTGTACATTTGTTGGAAATACAGATAAACATTTCTTGTATAATAATCAATACGTGGTGATGTCGAACCTAACAATGTGCAGCGAAGAAGCCCTTCAAACAATAAATGCATACATTCTAATAATTTTTTTTATTTGTTTTTAATTATTGACTAATTGTCAAGATTCGAACGACCGTTCAAATAAATCAATTTAAGTCGAGATATCTCACATTTAGTCGGGCTTACGGCCATATCATGCCGAAAAACCGGTTCCTGTACTATTACCGAAGATAAGCAACATCGAGCCTGGTCAGTACGTAAATGGGTGACCCAGTAAGTTTGCATGTGCGGCTGGTGTAATAGTTAACGGCTTGGAACTGGACATCGGTGAGCCGAGTTCCAATTCAAGTTAAGTTCTTTACACTCAAAAACGTATGAATTCGCCTCTTCCACCCGAGCTATAGTTTAAGTAGTAGGACTTCTATCATTATTATATCCGAATAAAAATTATTACAATCTGAAAATATTTTCTGATTCTAAATAAATTGCAAACGAATCAATCAATCTTATATTTAATCAACTTTTTCAAAATATGACGGAAAGAAACTTTTCAGCACCTCCTCATAGTTTTAATATTTCACCCGTATGTTTGCATCCGCTTATAAAAAACAAATTGAATTAGAAGTCAGTGTTCAGGTGGGGATACGTTAGAATAAAGCAAAAATATTGTTCGCGTTTTGTTTGGCGCCAGTCTAAACCGAAGTTCAATGAGGACAAGTACTGGCAACAATGGCCACTTTTCCAAATATCAAAATAGCAGATTGATTAGAATAGATTAGAAGCCCCCATTTTCTTTCCTTCTCAAATAATTCGTTTATAGAGTGCTTTATGAGAAAGTAAATGATGACCATTTGAATTTTCATGATAGCCAACAGGGGAAAAGGTAATGATTGATTGTTAGAAACTAATTGACTTGGAAAAACAAATTTAATATCGTGATTGACCTCGTATATAGTCTACGGCTACATAAGCACAAAACATCAGTAAATATAAACAGATTAATGACAACAACTATAACAATACTACTACTACTAATAATACTAATACAAATAATATTACTAATAATAATAATTGTACTACTACTACTACTATTAATAATAATAATAGTAATAATAATAATAACAATAATAATAATAATAATGATAATAAAAAGTCAAAGAAAGGAAATGGATACCAATCTAAGGTAATTTTTGGCTTGGCACAAGATGCAACATTCAATAAAAAATATTGACCGTGTTTATGGTCCTAGAATTAATTGTGGTATGGACTCAATCCACCTTGAGTTGAACTTTTGTTTTTAATCATTAACCGCCCCTCCCCCACGCACACATATGCAACATGATAAAAACACTAAGACGCAAGGGCTTACTGAGAGCGAGTGTGAGAAAAATCATTATTAAGGAAAAAGGACAATAAAAGAACAGTGTATCAAGGAAACAGGAAATGACGATGGATATTTCATTTAACTATTTGGAAATCAAAGTTGTCATGAAAGCAAGAACCTGAAAGGATTCGACAAACGAGAAGTGTGAGGGAAGAAACAGTTAACATGGAATTTATGTTTACATATAGCAATTTCAACTGTAAAATGATGAGACCTAGTTGCCAATCTACTACTGCGCTTAAATTCATAAAGTCGAGATACCCAAGAAGAAAACTAATCAGAACTGTGACCATGAAAATATTGATAAAAAAAATGCACATTATAATTATCATTATTGACATCATCATCATTAAATTTCAATTTTTGATATGGTCACACTACCTACCAAGACTTCCGGAATACCAAAGGCATGTAATGGTGTGTTGTTATGGCTACATTTCATCAGTTTTTTTTTAACGCCCATAGCATCACCAGCGTTACATGGACAAAGTTCTTCATAGTGAGTGAGCTGTACTTTACTATGTTTTGTTATGTTCCTTTTTTATCATTACAAGAGCGCCTAATATGATTGGTACTGTTTTTGTTTTCAATTTTCACATATTTTTTTTAATTCGATTAATTCTTTATAATTCGATAGTTTTTAAAATCTATTGGTTCGGCGCAAGTCATATCAATTAGTAGGCAAGGTTTTGCTTTTCGACTTTTGACAATTAAGTCCGGCCTATTTACTTCAATCTTCCTGTGAGTAAAGATGGTGTACTTCCGTAAAACTGTGATATCTTCTATTTTCTGTAACTGTAATGTTCATACTAGTGTTTGTTAACACCATTACCAACGTGTTACCACATTGTCCAGTGTAAGTATTTTTATATTATTATTATTATTTTAGTCATTTCACCAAAAGCAAGGCACAATATTATGAACGTCACTCTAAACTCAGGGAAAACAAAACAATTAATTTTCGGGCATTACCGAGCTGACCCTAAAATCTCAAGCGGAAATCAGAAATATGTGATTCATCGCTGATGATGTTAGAAAAAAAATAGGTGATTCCGTGTACATCAGCAGTAAGTAGCTTATCCTACTGGCCATGCGCTCTCATTACAAGAGACAGACCAGACCAAAAATAGAGTATCAAAAGGAAAAAAAATACTATATTTTCTATTAAAATGACGTAAAAACAGAAAAACGGGACTAGCTCAAGATTCTCTTTTCAAATTTTAATGAAATTTGGTACTGCAATCCGCTTATGCAAAATGTACAATATCCTTTTACAATGGATGTGATATTATGCATTGTTTGATTTGTATCTGGGGAACACACGCATACATACAAGCATGATTAGAATTTTAGAATTATATATATATATATGGCAGGATGTTTTGTGTGTGTGTGTGTGTAACGAATGCACGGCCGCAATTTTCGACGTATATGCACCAAAATTTACATGCACATGCTCCAAGTTAGCGGTAAGGCCAAGACCGACTTTGCGATTCCCAACTCCCATAGGTAGGGAAAATAATCGGTTTTTCATGGTTCTACGGCAGTTTTCATGTAGTTTGCGGCCATCCTGTACTGACCAGAGTGAGAGCCAATAGCTGGCTGCCACGAATAGGCAGGAAGATTCTATTGGCCAGCGTGAGAGCCATCAACTGACTGACACGAATGTTAACTAGCATGCTAGCATGCCAAAAAATCGATAGCTGCATTCGTCACAAGTGGGAAAAATTTAAATCTGCATGGCACTTTAATCCAATTGACATTCGCTTGCTTAAACTCAACGTTGATTCTGATTCCGCAGAACTGCGTTGGATGTGAAAATGTATTTGTTGTTAACGTTCTTTTTTCATTCGGTTTGTCCGGTTTTGAGTCATTTTTTTTCACACAGTGATTTTTTTCTAAGCTCTATACTAAACATTAAATCTGTTACGAAAAAAGAACTAAACAAAATGAACACAAAATGATCAGCTTTAAAAACGCTGGGCAGTAAAATCTTCCTGCCTATTCGTGGCAGCCAGCTATTGGCTCTCACTCTGGCCAGTAGAAAATGGCCGCAAACTACATGAAAACTGCCGTAGAAGCATGAAAACATCGATTATTTCCTCTATCGATGGGAGTTAGGAAATGCAAAGTCGGTCTTGACCCTTCCACTAACTTGGAGCATGTGCATGTAAATTTTGGTGCAAATCCGTCGAAAATTGCAGCCGTGCATTCGTTACACACAAACGCACACACACACACACACACAAACATCCTACCTTTTATATATATATATATATATATATATATATATATATATATATATATATATATATATGCGGTATCAAAAATGGGGCTGGTGCCTAACACAAAAACAAAGACTAAAGTCCATATAAACATATCTCCGCAAAACCTTCGTTTTTGAGTTAATAAGTTTAAAGGAAGTTTACGGTAGATGGCTTTGTGTTACATCTGTTACATTTGTAATTAGTGTACATTTGTCGCTAGCCTGTCTTCAACATTTAATGTGTATAGTAGTGTGTTAACTGAGAAGTGTTCCATTTAACAATGGCAGGACATTCATATTATAAGCAGGTAGTTATGAACTTTACAGACGGCTGCGCGAACGGTCATGGACGTGAGACTGCACGGCTGTATCATACTGCGTTTCCAGGACGAAGGCAGCCGAGTCATCCAATATTTTCTGCTGTTTCTCGTCGTGTTGCTGTGACAGGATCCGTCGCACGACAAATTATGCATCGAGGAAGATCGAGATCCCTTCATACGGCTGACCTAGAAGAACAGTCGGGGACGATCCAGGTATCAGTACAAAATGGCTCTAGCATGTCGTACATCTTATAGTACCATATGGAGGTTACTTCAAGAACAGCTCCTGTATCCGTATCATTTGTAATGTGTACAGGGTTTTTCGCCCTCTGATCCACAGGAGAACTTTTGCCGATGGTTTATTGCACAAACTACCGATCTATTGATTGTCGCTTCAGTCTTATTTACGGATGTAGCAACAATTGAAAGAGATGAAATAAGCAATTTACACAACTAAAAATTATGGGTGGGTCATGATACAATAGAGGCTAGACAGCAGCATCAGTTTGCGATTAATGTGTTTGCTGTAATTGTAGGTGACTGGTAGGTCTATATGTTCTCCCAGCACATCTTACAAGAGCTGTGTACAGGGACTTTATTTCAAACACACTTCTACACGCGCTATAGGATGTATCCCTGCTAATACAAAGACTGATATCTACGATGAAAGATGGAGAGGTAATTTAGGGCTTGTTCCATTGCTTGCACGTTCCCCCGACCTCAACCCTTGGGATTTGTATCCTTGGGGGCCACTTAAAACAATCGGTTTATGAAGCAATGTGTGAGTATTTGGAAAGGTACACAAATCAATGATCAGACGGGTGCATGCGTGAATAGAAGCAAGCGGAGGAATATTTGAACATTTGTCATGAGTTGCTGTGTTGAGGCACAACGATGGCCTTTTGGAATATATTTATCTGGACATTTTACCTTGATTTTCGGAGTTTCAGGAATCCGCTCCCAAAGTTTGTAAAAGTATTTTTGATACACTCTGTGTATATATGGGGCGTGCGCGCGTTTGGGTGAAAATGTGTTCGCGTCTATGTAATTAATATAAGCCTCTGAAAATAACGAGGTGAAAGTGTGTTCGTGTCTATGTAATTAAGATAGGCCTTAGAAAACAACGATGTGAAATTGTGTTCGCGTCTGTGTAATTAACATAGACCTCTGAAAACAACGATGCCAAATACAATATCAATCGTTACAAACGAATGTGTAGAAGATCCTGCTTCTGTCGTTGTACTGAAATTTCATATAAAAGTTGAACAAAATAGTATTCTCATACCTACGGCTATAGGCGTCCAACGTTGCCACATCTGCGCAAGTGAATGTAAGACTCTAGCATGACTAAGAAGACACACACAATAATGATGATGATAATAATAAACATGGATGCATTGCCGAGTGGTATGAACGTTCACTCTCTGACAATGGGACTCATACCACGCTGCCAATATTTAAGGATAAGTCAAGCGATGGTATTACTTGAGATTTGAGTCGTAAACATAATATACAAGCCGATACGTAGAAAATCCAGTCATTTAGTCATAAAGGAAACGTAGTTGGCCTAATATATTGTTGTTTTTGTCTCCTTCAAAGCATCCTATTGCGGGGAGGGGGGCGGTAATTGTATTAGATTACTTTCGCTTGACAAGTGCCTCATGAATAAGTCCGTACAATGAGACATTAATTTGCTGCCTTGTAATCCGAAATTCTCAATGTATAACGTATGATCAAATGATTAATTGAGTGTTGGCTTAAGTGCATTGACCCGAAAGGGATTTCTTATTTCTTAAAATTGTTTTCGCATCATTATACTTCTCACACACACACACACACACACACACACACAGAGTCTCTCTTTCTCTCTCTCTCTCTCTCTCCATATATATAGTTGTGTTTATGTACGTGGGTACTGAAAAGTTCTAAGCATAAATCGCTTCACACAATTCGATGAAACTTCTGTAGATCATAAATCAGTTCATATCCAACTCATTCGTGTAATATATATATATAATCGACTCTCCCGTCGAGATTCGATGTATGAGGGTCAAGCAGATCAGTTTCCAGGAAACCGACAGCCCGACACCGGCACATGAGATTTGATGATAGTGGTGAAGGCCTCGTGCAGGACTATAACACACTTTTTGAAGGGACGAATACAGAGACCTGGTGCACCGAATGCCACAAGGTTCCCAAACGACCCTCCGCAGGTTTTGAATTCAGAGTTGTCCTTCTCCTAGACAGTTGACATCCAAGGCTATAGAACCCAGTCTATCCTGCTATTTTACCCATAGCTGGAGGAAGAGTAAGAGGATTCATACCTTTCCTAAGGGTGTTAGCACGTAAGTGAATGTAATGGATTCGAGTGGAATTCGAACTCGGCTCTGCGATTCCTCAATCCAAGCGTCACAATATATATATTGTGACGCCTTTCGTTTTTTAGTTCTTCATTGGATTAAATTTGCATGCGAGTACACATGTTCACGAACGACGGATGCCTCAGAACTTTCTTCGTTTTTCTAGCCGATTTCATTTAAATACTTTTACTTTTCTTACCACGTCCTGGGTAGGACGATAAACTACATCCGCGTCCAACAGCAAGGCCTTTGATCAGAAGGTTTTGAGAAGCGCTGAGCCACCTCTTAATTGCTGATGTTCCCAGGTCTACCCTAACCAGGGCTGGCAGCACCTGTTAAAGTCCCAGCTATCGGCAAATAGTTAACCGCCAAACCCGGGTCAAAACACTATAAAAGTGTACAAATAGGTTTTAATTCCAGAAATACTTTGTATAAAAAGAAAATTGTTACCAGCAATAGATTTAAAAAAATTATTACCAGCGAAAGAAAATTCTTACAGATTTTTGAAGAAAATTTTTATAGATTCTTGAAGAAAATTTTTATAGATTCTTGAAGAAAATTCTTATAGATTTTTGAAGAAAATTGTTACAGATTTTTGAAGAAAATTTTTACAGATTTTGAAGAAAATTCTTACAGATTTTTGAAGAAAATTTTTTTTGAAGAAAAAATTTACAGAAAAAAAATATTCCAAGAAATAGATTTTCGGAAAAGAATATCACCAACAATGAAAATTTTATCGGCCTTAAATAATCCATTGAGGTTGATATGTCGTAAAACAAACCAAACCAAACCAATCCTTTTCTTACCATCACTTTATCAGTTGATATCCCACACTGTGATAATTGAAGACCTGCCAGGAATGGTGAATATTTTAACTGCCCAGGCGCAGATTTACAGTGAGTGAAGTTTGCAATCAACCCACTCTAAAGACATTAACGTCGTAGTCAGTTGTTTTGTATTTTGATCAAAGTAGCGTTTTTTTTTATGCCAAATTTCGTTACGGTGGGCAACCAACGCATCTTTATGTAATATTTTGTATAATTTCTGTTTTGTGTTTATATGATCTTTTAATTAGATTCCTTGATGTTTCTCCTGTGTATTTTTATGAGTTATTATAGGCGATCTCCCTTGGATTTCCTTGTCGTCATGAAATCTTTTACCTTTCTGAAGAGATCAAAATCGCAATGTGCGAGATCTGGGGAATATGATGTTTGTCGGGCATTGGGAATATAGTACTTGGCCGAAAACTAATGCACAATCCTTGGTCACTGCAGAACCTTTGTGATGTTTTAAGCCGACCACCATTTCTTTCCAAGCACTGCTATAAGCAACGGAAATGAGCGAAAATATTATAACTTAGGATACCTTGCGGTTTACCTCTACGTACCTTAGCTCTGTTATAATCGGAACAGTCCACACGCTCTTTATCAGACTTCGTATATGTATCAGTGTGTGTGTATGTGTATATCCACTCGGGCGTACATGTAATAAATAATAATGCTGAGCGCTTATATGTTAGAAAAATCTTAAAATAATAATCGATCATAAGCGTACATGGACTTAGAAGCCCAAAGAGTGTGCCTTGGCGGAATAACATTTTCCGCTGATATCAATTGAAAAGATTATATTTAATCAATTGCTAGACAAGCCGATAGAAAATTTGCTTCCCTGAATCGTGCTAGAAACATTTTCTAGACAGAATCTATCTTACATATTTATAAGTCTATCATTGGTCCTTGCTTTGGATATTGCTACCACATCAGGTTTGTTGCTTCTGCTATATTTTTAGAGATTCTCTAAAAAGATCCCCAAAAGAATTTGCAATATTATTTGTACTGACCTGACATCTCCCCTTCAGTCACATTCCCTTCACCGTAGCATAGATTCTCTGTGAGTTTTCTATAAATACTTTCTTGGGAATTGTGCTGATGAACTTTCCTGTATGGTACGCAGAATTTATGAATTTAAACACGGTACTAGATTGGAGGTAAAGTCTCATCATTTTACTGTTGAAATGGCTAGATCTAACTGGTTTAAATCACTTTCATCGCACTTCTCGCTTGTGGATATGTATCCGGCTTTTTTATTCTCATTAAACAATGATATTCAAAAATTTAAATGCAATGTCAATCATTATTCAACGCCTTCTTAATTCTTGTTCATTTGATGTTCTCTCTTTGCAACATGGTGATTGTCTTTATCATATTCTCTAACACTCAGTAACACCTTGCGGCTTAGTTAATTTATTCCCTTCCTTTTGTGAAACGAGTAAAAATATCAGTGCATATATGTACATATTTATATTATGTTGATTAAAAAATGTGATCAACATATGTATATCTATACTAGCAGCATAGCAATCGCTATCACTTGACTTAAAATATTTTTGTCCATCCTTGCCTTTAAAGGAGTGCCCTTTGCCGTGCTGATGTTGCTACATGCCTTACTTCTTGCCTATCTCACACTGCGAACATTTTCTAAGCTCTATACTAAACATTAAATTTATTACGAAAAAAGAACTAAACAAAATGAACACAAAACGATCAGCTTTAAAAAAGGGCTCGTAACTGGAAAAACCGAATGAAAAAAGAATGTTAGCAACAAATAATTTTTCACACCAAATCCAGTCCTGCGGAATCAGAATCAACGTTGAGTTTAAGCAAGCGAATGAGCTAATTGGAGTAAAGTGTCATGCAGATTTAAATTTTTCTCACTTGTGACAAATGCAGCTATCGATTTTTTTGCATGCTAGCATGCTAGTTAACATTCGTGTCAGATCATATGCAGCGAACCTCACGCTCGCCAATAGAATCTTCCTGCCTACTCGTGGCAGCCAGCTATTGGCTCTCACTCTGGCCAGTAGAAAATGGCCGCAAAGTACATGAAAACTGCCGTAGAAGCATGAAAAAAAAACTATTATTTCCACTATCGATGGGAGTTGGGAAATGCAAATTCGGTCTTGGCCTTCTTTCTAACTTGGAGCATGTGCATGCAAATTTTGGTGCATATCCGTCGAAATTGCGGCCGTGCATTCATTACACACACACACACACACACACACACACACACACACCCTGCTTTTTATAGATAGAGATATCTGTTGTAATCAAGGGAAATTTACTGAATAGAATAATCACACGGATGTTGGTAATGAACGATATTAATTAGGACAAGAACAACACATATAAGATCCACCAGCGGCGCGTAGAAAAAGTGGTCAACTGCTTGAAGAGATTCAAGTGAATTCCACTATGAATATCTAACTACCAAACGCCCCACGCAATCAGATGTGACACAAGGCCGAATTTAATGTGGTGTATCTGTGTCTGTAGGCTCGGCCAAAAAATTCCTCGTAGACCCCATATAAAACGGAGTCGAGTGGTTGTTTACTGAGACGAAAATCTCCCCTTCGACATAACCTCGTCTGGGGATCCTCTCTACCCGGAGGCAGAGAGATTGACCAACACACCTGGGGATGAATCTACAACGGCAGGATATCTACATCCTGCCCACGCGGTCAGATGTGTTATAAGGCCGAATTTAATGTGGGGTATCCGAGCCCGTAGGCTTGGTCAAAATTTCCCCGTAGACACCGTATAAAACGGGGTCGGGTAGCTGTTCTCCGAGACGAGACTGTTCTCTTCGACATAGCATCGTCCGGGGATCCTCTCTCCCGGAGGGAGAGAGTTTGACAAGCACAGCTGGAAACGAATCTCTAACTGCAGATTATTTATTGTACAAAAAGTACAAATATGGCACAAGGCTGAAAAGGGGAAAAGGGAAAAAGGATGGTCATCTTCTGTCTTAACATTAAACTTAGCTAGCCGCAAACACTGACCTAATCATACGAACAATATTCCTTTCACCAAAACAACTGATTTTTCCTTATCATTCTTACTTCATTCACCATAATGCCTCAGAAACTCTATAAAATTCCTAACTAGTCTCCATATATACAATTCATTGTCTGTGGGGGGGGGGAATAAAATAACAATTTAAAAAAAATCTAAAAATCCTAATGAATATTTATAATGATTACAAAACTATGTACAAGAAACTAAACAAAATGGTGTTGGTAATACCCCCCCACCACCACAGTCCTAACTGTGGCAGAAACATCAGTTAACTGGACGAAATCAATGCGGGGCTTGAAAAATATAAAAGCATTCGTGCAAACCATTCACTCACTACAAACACACACTCATCCGAACGCAAAAACAAATACGAAAAACACTCGAAACGAAAGGCGCCCCGCACCAAAAAGAGAATTGATATCACTAATGGGGAATTAAACAAAAGAAAGAAAATAGCGCAAGAAGAAAAAAAGGGGCAATTGAGCATATATACCCTTGCTAATTTTGCTTGAAAAAGAGAAAAAAACTAAAGCAAAAAACGACCTACTCTAACCTATACATGGGAAGGGTTGCCATTGTTCAACCCATCAATCTCAATATTCTTACAGCCTTCCAAGTCAGCATCTTTCACTCTGCAGAGACGCGCAGTACTCACCCACCTTTCGTCAAATTCCAATGGATGGAGTCGATTATTTTGCGTCTTGATCTTGACTTTAAGCTGATGCTTAAAGAAAAGGATCAGTTAGGAAGAGGTTAACTTCTCGGTCTAATGGAATACCTTCTGTCGCGTCGTCCATATCACGACTCGCATAACCTCCAGTAAGCAAAGAAACACATAGTGCTCAGCCATAGTCTACGGCGGTACTATACTGCTACAGACCGAACTGCCCTCGAAGACAAAGATCTTTCCGCGCAGCATGCGAACCATGATGTCTTCAACAAACTTGCACAACGGAGCTACGACACAACAATGAAAGAAAGCGTGACCTAGGGTCTCCACCTTCCTACTGCAGCGGACGCAGTTTGGCGACTTAGCCAAACCCGCTGCACGAAGTCTCTTGGCGACACAGAGGGCCCCTTGAATCAACAGCCAGGTGAGGGATGCCTCAGTGTTATTGGGATATTTCAACCCGGGCGCCCAAGATCATATGCAGCGAACCTCTCGCTCCGTCAGACCGAGCACGCCTATCAAAGCATCTTACGGGAAAACGGCTGGACGTCGGAGAGGCCATCCTTCGCCCGTAAGATTTGCTCGAGAGCAAGCCGACATTCGCAATAGAAGGAACCCTCGGCTCGAGGAGTATGGCCGGCTTCCTCCACACACGAGCGCACAATTCTTAAGAATGGAAATTGTCTTCGTGCATCTTCCTTCCAGAATTCTCTGTTCTCATACAACTGCATACACATCCGGTTTAGATAAGTGACGCGAAGCATATGTCGACGAATCACAACGCAAGGCATCCCCAGACCGTCATCAGAAGGATGGAGGTAACAGATCTCGCGACTACACATGGCGGCCTTGCCTCACCACAAGAAGGAGAACAAGAGCCTTACAAACGCCAATAAAGTGTCAGACGGGAGTGGAAGTACGGAGAGTCGGTACAGGAGAATCGAGTAGATGTGCGAGGCAAATACTTCCGCCCTCCCATTCAAAGAAAATATTCCTCCGAGTCCACAGACGAAGTGCGAGCTCGGCCTTCTCCCGCACCTCCGACCAATTCATTACCAACAGGGGGTCGGGACCGACTCAGATGCTGAGTGTGTTGACCGGTCCGTCTTTCCAGAGAAAAGATCCGGGAAGAGAAACTCCCTTCCACTAACCCAACCGCAAGCCAACAGACCTATCGTGGTTGACCTTGGTCCCTGTCACCATCTCATATCCCTTGATATCTTTGCTGACTTCGTCAATTTCGGCTCTGCTCGACACCAGAACCGAAACGTCATCAGCATAGGCGGAGTACCTGGCCGAGGTGGTAGCACCAGGTAAGGATATTCCGCGAAGGACCTGATTCGTCTTCAACTTACGCAGGAAAGGTTCCAACGCAAGAACGTACAGCAATGGAGACAGCGGACAACCTTGACAAATGGAGCGAGACAAAATGAAAGCTTTCGATCTTACCTCCATTCACTTCTACCAGCGCACCGGGGGACGCATACAGCAGTCGGATCCAAGTGCGACAGTCCGGCCCGAAACTGGCGGCCGAAAGGACAGCCTCCAGAAATCGAAGGCCAACCCTATCGAAAGCTTTGGATTGATCTAAATTTATCAGCGCGGCATCACTGTCGACTTTTTCGATGATCAAGCGTACCAAATGAAGATTATCCTGAATAGTCCTGCCCTTCACAGCACAAATCTGCTCGGGAGCAATCAGACTTGAGAAGACAGCCTGCAAACGGTTGTCTAAGACCTTGTCTATAATCTTCAACTCTGTGTTTAACATCGTCAAAGACGATAAATTTCAAACACATCCCCATCGTCCTTGCTCTTGCGAAGCAAATTGATCACACCCCTAATTAAACGTTGAGGAATAGATCCCTGCTTCATCCAGTTGTTGTAAATCAGCGCGAGCAAGGGTTTGCCTCAAGTATATTTCGTAAGGTAGACCACCTCATCCCGGAGTATTTTCTAGACCAAACCTGTTTCAGCGCATCCCAGACCTCATACTCTGTAATGGGACCCTCGCACCCAGCCGCTTCAGCTCCTTCGGCCGCCTCGAGGCGGGGAATGTCGGCTAAATACGCGTCGAACTGAGCAGCGCTCAGACCGGGCTCCCTGGTAAACAGCTCCTGAAAATTGTCACGAAAAACCTCACAAATGCCCACGTCTGTAGTCACAATCCGCTTGTCCGGCACAATGATGCTTGCGATATGCCGACTAGATGCCCTCCGAGCTTCCTCTGCGCGCAATGAAGCGGCCATGTTCGTAACCTCGCAAGACATTCTTTTTATCCTAGCCCTAACTACTAGAGGTTGATCCTTGTTTATAAGCAAGGAGGCTACGTCCCCACTATCACGGGATTAAATTGCCCGATCTACTTTGTCCTCAAGAAACTTTTGCACTGCTAACCCTGCTAGATTGAGTCAACGACTAAAATCAGCAGCAAAAGACCTAAGTTTCGATTTCAGAGATCCCCGCCACTTATTCCCAGCAACACCCTTCGGCAATTCCCGCTGTAGCATTAGTAGAAGCTGGTCACGGAAATCTTGCTCACCAAATAATGATGCGTTCAATTTCAAATAACCAGCCATTTTAACCTTAGGCTTATCTAAGTTTAACCGAACCAGGACAAGCCTATGATCTGAGTAAACTATAAAATGGAAACTTGGACATTCTAAGAGCCCCACGTCGACTCTCTTAACTAGAACTCGGTCGATATAGATTGCGCTCACAGCGAATCCGAGCTACCGCCCTTAGTCCAAGTCCATACTGCATCCCATTTGTGCTCATTTCGATACTTTATGGTAATATGCTGCACGCAAAGCCTGCCCGCCGGATCCACGAAGACAAGAGCACACGCCGCATCCAGAGACTTGATCACCAGTCAGGAAATACCCCTCAAGCGTTCATCAAAACATGCTGAATAGAGAACGAACGTCTTACACAGAATGTCCTCATGGTAACGAGATGGAAATGGGTCTCTTGTACAAAACATACATCCACCTCGAGGCGCTGAAGATCGTGATCGAACCTCGCCCTTCGAGACTCCGACTTCAGGCCGCGGACATTCAGACTTGCTAACCAGAGTGCCATTATCAGACTGATTAGGGTTGAAACGCTGGGCTTAACATGGTCGGGGTAGGGATACCGACAGCGTCTCCCATTGACCCTTGGCCCATCTCAGTCTTGATGATACCGTCTTGGGAGAGACCGTCTATATCCCAGGGAAATGTCAGTTTCAGAGCTCTATAAAGGGAGGGGTGAACTAAAACTGGAACTCTCCCTGCACAAAACTGTTTCAAATGTTTAAGCTGCTTGTTTTCTACGGTGGCGATTGGCGGGGACATTTTATAAGAGATGATCGCCTCATCCAGCATCGCCGATTCCTGCCGAGCTCCCGTTCCTGTTCTGATAACGGTTTAAACCCTCTGGGCATTTGGGTAGTTTTGCGGCACCTCCACATCCATATCGGCGTCTACTAACGGATCGAAAGAAGGTATTTCAGATCTTTGATCCGATTGCCATCGTCTTTGGCTCTTTTTGCCTTCCCCAGCGTTATAAATGTGCTTTTGAATTGATTTTTTTTTTCAATTCCTGGGTAGGGCTTCTCTGTCTTTTTGGAGCGGGAGGGGGCATTTCAGGGTTTTTAATGGGGGAAGAACTGGGAGTATGTTGAGGAACAGTAGAGGATCTTTGTTTGTAAGGGCTGGGATCTCTACTGAGCAACTGTTTTTGAATGTTTTGGGAGATGGAAAAATGTTTCTGTGGGGAATGTGTGGACAGGGCAGAGAGGCTTGAGGAAGTGGCCTTTTTTGTATGAGCTTCTTTTTGTTGGTCATTTATCTGCTTTAGTTTCTCCGTCTTCTCGAAACCTGGGTCATACATTTTTTTTTTTAATGTTGCCTGCGAGACGCTGACAGGGGTAGTGGAGCTATTTTTGCCTTTCGTCCTTGGGGGTTCATGGGACTGAGGCCCCGCTGTCTGGCTCTTTCCTCTGGGAAGTCCACCTTCTACGACAAAGTGTGCGTAACTCTTAGCTCGCTCCAAGAATTCCGCAATATTGATTACGCACTTGGGAGGTCGGGACTTCCAACAAGAGGGCGATTCCCCATCCTCAACATGATCTCTTTTCTTTTCCTTGTTTTGGCAATTATTGGCCTCCATATTTTTTGATTTTAGGTTTCGGCCATTTTTGGCCTCCATACTTTTAGTTATATAGTTATGTCAATAGACATTTCCCTTATCTAGGGATGTACTGGTTACTCCTCTGTGCTATCTTTGTCAGGCTGGTGTTTTCTTATTGAAAATAAAAGTGTTTTAATCGACCTTCTGTAATCAGCCAACAATGTTTTCTTTTTTTTTTAATTAAGGAGGACGGAATTTTCTGTTTTTTTTCCTCCACCTTTTTTTTAAATATATAAGACTTGAATGGAAGTGGAGGGGTGGCAAGAACAAGGGACGCCTATAGGGGTAAAAATATAAAACAGCAAAAATTATGTTGAATAAACAAAGTTCGCCAAGTAGCAAAAACAAATTTAAGACAGAAAACGATAGTCACAAAATTACTTTCAAACAAAAATGTACAATTAAATACAGTAAATAAATAAACGATTCATTAAAACACTTGACGTGAACAATTGGTCACAAACACACAAAATTAGAACGGAAAAAAAACACAGTTCAAATGAAAAATAAACAAAAACAAACGTTATACGAACGATGATCCGACTAAACTACACAAAATAAAGTAAACTACAACAATGAACTTTTTTTTTTAAAACTAAATATTAAAGTAAAAAGAACAGGCTACAAACACAAATACGAAATGATACGTATTGACTAAACAAAAAAATGAATATGGCGGCTTTAAAAAAATGGTTTGCCGATAAACGAAATTCGAATATAAAAAAAAAAAGTTACGTTAGACTAAATAAACACAAATAGTTAGAACAAATATGAACACAGAAAAATTAAAGAATTAAAACACAGAACACTTAGCAGATATTATAAAGGGAAAAAATAAAGAACAAATTAACACGTAAGAAATGACACGTAGTAAATGAACAAAGAATAAATGAATTCTGACGTCAACAGAAATATTAATACGTAGAAAAATAAAGAGATAAACTCTGGTAGTGGGGTACAGAAAATCAAAAACGAAAAATAATAACTTAAAAAGGGGACTTTAACGTAAAAATCAAAACTAATAATAGAATAAATACAAAATAAAAGGAAAAATAAAAAAATGAGAAAGTTATAAACTGAAAAAGAAAGGAAAAGTGAAAAAAAATCAAAGAAAGTTTTCAAATAATAAGTCAGCAAAAGTTAACGTAAAAAGTAAAATAAATCAGAACTCATCTAAAACGGAATTTATAGAACAAAGTGGTAATTTCCTAGAGTGGCAGGAAAAAAGGTCTTAACAGGTCTAATAAGGACTATAAATGCTGTCCAAATCTCCAACTTCAGGATATTTATTGTATATAAAATTTAATTGTGGCACAAGGCCAAAATGGGGAGGGGTTGAGGCGGGTCGTCACTAACTATCTTATACCTAGCTAATCTGATTCACGACCCATTCACACATTACAGTTTCCACATTCACCATAAAAATTCGTCCGTCACCACTCAATCCTACGTCCGCCATAATACCGCATCATCTCAAGGGAAAACCTACAAAACGCGCCCCCATGCCTTAAAAATTTAATGATAATAAATATATATATATATAAAATTCTAATAATGAAGAATGAGAGGGGAGGGAGATGAACCAATAATAAAACGAAAACTCAACACAAAGTAAACTAAACGTAACTGATGTTAGTAGGGCCCGTCCAACCCTCAAAACGGAGAGGCCGCTGTATTCTGCCCATTGGACAAAATCAAGAGGCTCTCTCGCTAAGGGAGTGGGAAGGTGAAAATATACATGGATATGGGGAAAATATAAAGCTGACCCAGTCGATATAAAAAGGGGGCCAAAACAAACTGGGGAGGTCGGAAATCTCGACTTGAATCATAACCAAAGAGGCGGCCGGGAACAGGCCAGGAAAACACCTACATTAACTAAGTTCACTGAAGCTTGTCTAACCTAACCAGAGGGAGGGCTCCGTAGGAAACCACCCCGATGTGACGTAGGTTGACCTAACAGAGAAAATTAAGCCTAGCCCCGTTCAAACGACACCAAAATCGCCTCTTTCACCCACCTTTCGTTGAAGACTGTCGAATGCAAGCGTTTTCTATCAGTTCTAATCATCATCTTGAGCTGATGCTCAAAGATTAGATCTTGATGAGAAAGGCGATTGCCTCAAAAGATTTCTTCCGTTTGCGTCATCCAAATCACCATTCGGGCCGTTTCACCCCAGGATCTTCAACTGCAGACCAACATACAGTATTTACTACTGTATTTATGTGAATGGGGACATACCCATTATCGTCCGTAGGTATGCTACAACAATATCTAACTCATTCTAGTCATATCTAGCTGTCTGTGGATCTATGGTGAGTGGTAACGCTTATCTTATGACAACGCCCATTCTCAACGTATATCTTTCTGATCTAGTGTAAGGAGTGAAAAAATATATTGAACAATAATATATACGAAGTACATTTTTATATAGCTCAATATATATATATATATATATATATATATATATATACTTGTGTGGATATAAAATGCGGTTATCTCCCTTTGATCGAGATGAAGTCACGTGGGTCACGTGCCATACATTTAGTGACATCACTCCATAAAGTAAGGAAAGTGATTAGTCAACCAGTCAGTTTCCAGGAGTCAACAGGAGCAGTTGGCTGACGTTTAATCAGCCTTCACCGGACAGCAACCAACTTGGTGCAGCTTACAAGCCTCCGTTTTCTTATGGATATAGATATAGATCACCAGATATAGTAACTATATCCGGCTTGCAGTACTTATGTTGGGAAAAATATTTAGGCGTCGCTACTTCTCGTTTGAGATGAATATGTCCTTGCTAGTGACAGAACAGATAAATCCGGTCCACTTAATCCAGATATGGCTTCCCCAGAAACACAGAAGTATCTCCGTTAGCTCCTATTCTTGTTGGAAATTATTACAAGTATATCGACTTATTACACTGCGTGTTGTTGCACATTAATTTTATACTTTCAGCGTGAGGGATAAATGTGAATATGTATATATAATTTTGTGCTTGATTTAATGACATAAAACCCTCTCCGAGAACAAAGCATGTTTGTCATTCGTTTTTTGTTTTTTTTTTAGCTCTTCCGTTTCGTCCGTGTTATTAAATCATGGATATAATAATGGCTGGGAAGAATATAAACTGGGAGAATATTTCTTTTTTCCATAGCATACCTATTATGTAGAAGGAGAGAGTGATAAGTAAGACGTTTAAGTGTTCAAATATCCAGGTGCATACAAAAGAGGTTGAGAGAGACAGAGACAGAGATAGATGGAGACAGAGACAGAGGGAGAACCCAGGAAATGTAAATATCTATGTATATATTTATAAATATAAATGACAATAGGAAAACTGTAGTTATTGCTGACGGGTTTCGTGAAAGTCCACATTGGACAAAACGCGTCAGCAATAACTACAGTTTCCTATTGTCATTTATATTTATTAACATTGTCTTTCTACAGGTTAACTCTGAGAAATTTTCATATATATATATATATATATATATTTATATATATATATATATATATATAAATGACAAGAGGAAAACTGTAGTTATTGCAGACGTGTTTCTTCCAATGTGGACTTTTTCAAAACATAGAACGAAATGAATTTAATTAAAGAACGTAACTAATAAGAAGAAGAAAAAACAGAATCCTTTCGTTTTTTTCTTTGAGAAAGTCCGCATTGGACGAAACGCTTCGGCAATAACTACAGTTTTCCTATTGTCATTTATATTTAAAAATATTGTCTTTTCTACGGGTTAACTCAGAGAATTTTCATATATGTATGTATGTATTCAAAGGTAGCAGTTGTCTTGCATAAAATCGTCGAAGGAAATATATATGTTTTAATATCAACAACAGATGACTGTGTAGACGTCTAGGTCACCAGAAGCAGGTAAGTCTTGTATGAGTTTATACGATATATGTGTCGTACTTCGGGGCTGTGCATGTGACGATGTACGCAACTTCGGAGAAATGATCAAATTAATATGTCGAATCTGATTTAGGTTGCTTTCTTTCCCGTTATATATCTATATAATGAGTCAAGGATGTCCGCTGAGAAATTGCAACCTGGCTTCTGATTTGTCCGTGATCTGTTACGTTATATCGTGGTTGGGAACATATCATGTTTCGGATTCTTTCGTTAGACAATGATGTTCTTATCCTGGTCAGAGCGGTTTAGGGTTAGTTGATTAAAATATGACTTCATGGGCTACGGATTTTGCATATATATTTATTTTTAGAGACGGTGAAAATTTTGGTCTCCTTCTTATGGGTTGTTTATTGTTATTTATTTTTATCTATCTATCTATCTATCTATCTATCTATCTATCTATCTATCATTCAGTCTATCAATCAATCTATCTGTCTATCTATCTACCTCATTCTTTTCATTCTAAGTATATTATTATATTTGTATTTCACCACACATACGCATGCACGCGGAAATCATGGACAAAGATATTTTGAAAATGTCCTTCTGAAACGCGTCACTAATATTATTTTACCACTAATCGAAAAGTTGAAATTTTCGCTACGTTTCTTTCACTTAACCCAAATTATTCTGATAAAAAATAATCTGAAAGCCTGAATCCATATCTTCTCCCATCTATGGATTAAAAAGCAGAGTGAACTGCCCTCTTTAGACATGGATAAATGTCAATCGAGAGGAACTTGTCCGGATTAAAGAACATGATAAAGCCAACGCGAAAACACGTCATCATCATTTTTAGCAACTCATATATGGAAAACAATGAACGCAAATAGTGAGATTGACATATTTTTCTAACCTGAAGTCCTTATTCCCACAGACAAAAGGCCGCAAGTCTGCCGCTATTTCCATGGCAAATGTTCGGACTACTTATTTTTAGTTGCAGCAGTTCAAACCTTTGCAGCTAAGAGACACCATTCTTCGTCAACGGAGTCGAACCATAGTCATGAAGTGGAAGTTCAAATCACATGGATTCCACCCCCAAATTGTTACTTTATTAAAAAAGACTCCTGCATGTGTGCTTCCTCGAACCCTACGATCTTAAGCTCTTTTAGTCGATTCTCCACTTCCTACGTTTTACATTTATATCACTCGCCTCATTCAGTAATATTCTGCCGAGAATAGATTACAAGCACATCACGTTGAAACACCTGTCCCCGTACGATCATTGAAGTTACGCAAAGTCGATCAGGGTCTGTACCTGGATGGATGACCGCTTCGGATTATCAGAGGTTGTAAGTTTGGGTGTTCGGGTGGTGTAATCGATAATGGCTCGGGATTGTTAATCGAAGAGCCGAGTTCTAATTCATTTTTGGGTTCTTTATATATTCACTTACGCTCAAATACGCTGAGAAAATGTACGAATACACATCTGCTACCGCCTGCTACGGGATATTTAGTAAGTTGATATCTCCTACGCCAAAAACAAAAATCTTGCAAACATCTGGCTTTAAATAATCTAAAGAATGTTTTATCGAGTGAATATTAGTTAAAAAAAAAACTAACAAACAAAAAAACTATAAAGATATTTCAACAGGTGAAGATGTGTTTGTGCGTATATGAATCTGGATGTACAAAATGCAAAAATTTAATGAAAAAAACGGAAGAAATTCGGCGTTTTCACCTCACATCTCTTCTTCGACATACAAAGCGCAAGTACACACATAACTCTGGTATATTACCAAAGAAGCGACAGATGAAATATCGAACTGTTTACCAGTAAAATTTGAGAGCCGCCTTCAAAATGTTCCCTAATACACTGCCTAAGTCATGTGCAATACATAGAATGTATCGGATCACCAACATGTTTGCCTGTCAGCGAAACATTTTCATTTCAAAATTTTGTATTGCGTTTGATTCGTAATAAATAATGCAGACATCAAATAACTCATTTCTGTGTCTATAATAGAAAATACGTATTCGTATTTTAGAAAAAGTATTGCAATTTTTCTATGAATTCTTTTTATAAAGATATGTTAAACAACTGTGCATTTATGCATATACATATATACATACATACATACATACATACACACACACACACACACACACACTCACACACACACTCACACACACACTCACACATATATACATATATATAGTGTAGAGGTTTATATGATGAAAAATAAAAAGGAAGCATGATAATATTAATGTATTTTACTGAATGTATCTCGATATATATACATATACTTAATATACATTTTACTGATAATATATATATATATATATATATATATATATATATATATATATATATATGACAAAATATAATTTAAGGAATGCTATATTTATGGGTTAAAGTGATCAATATTAAGGGCAGAACGTCTGTAAATATAAAATAGATATTGAAGTCAACACCCAGATTCGACTGTCTGTTTCATGCTTAAAGCAATCGTCGAAGCATATATGGTCACTTCTGGGTGTTGACTTCACCCCTGCCTCACACATTTTTATATATATATATATATATATATATATATATATATATATATATATATATATATATATATATATATATATATATATATATAGAGAGAGAGAGAGAGAGAGATAGATAGATAAAGAGATAGATAGATAGATAGATAGATAGATAGATAGATAGATAGAATGTGGGCATAAGAATCAAATTTCAACCGGATGATAGACAAACCTGTTGTTTCTTACTTCTAAATAAATTGTAAATAAA
>CAHIKZ030002290.1:447500-460000 GCA_903632075.3 Acanthosepion pharaonis | reverse complement strand
TAATAAGATGAAATATTTTATATAAATAACCTGATTTGCTTATTATATTTCAAATAATAGTAATAATAATAATAATAATAATAATAGTAAGAAGAAGAAGAACATGATGATGATGAGGAGGATGAGGATGATGATGATGAAACACAAGTAGCAGAAAAAGAAATGTAACTTGAAAATACACTCCACTTCTAAAGACACTGGACAAATGGTCGGTTCACTCTTTTGCTCCAGAAGGTACCTAATTCCTCCTGTAATTCTTTACTTTTATAAAAGCCGAAAGATCAAGTTGAAAATGCAGGACCCCTGTCATATTTGGCCAGGAGCTGCCCAGTCCATATTTTTCAGTCCCGATAGTGTCCAAAAGCGTCTCCGCATCTGTGTCGGCGACGAATTATTTACCACCCTGCAATCCCCTTCCCACAGACGAAACGTCTCTAGTCTCTCGCTGCTCTGTCGCTATTTACATGTGTAATGTTCAGGTGAACTACATTCCGTAATTCTACCAGTTTTTCCTTCACGGCAGAAAACCGCTATATCACGCACATTGTAGTAAACCAGCGTCCTTCTTTTCGGATCCCATTGGTGTAAACAGCTTCTACCCACGAAACGCTGCTTTATGGAACCGACTCCCAATAAGAGGCCTCCCCGACCACTTCAAATTTAACCTGTACAAGTCGAAGGTCTTCTTCTCATAAACAGTAACTCTTATTCTTTGACCTTCAATCCCGAGTAGCTCTTGGCATTGCACAGAGTGAACGTTATTGTAAAAATGAAATATAAACATATCCACCATCAAGAAGAGAAAAATGGAAATGGTATAGAAACATCACAAGAGCAAACACTCTTTCCACTAGCGTCATACAAGGTAGCACTTCAGGCAAATGAAGGAGAGGAAGACTGAGGAAAGAATGGTACAAAGATGTCACTGAGTGGGGCTTGAAGATCTTTTACAGAGGCTCGGAAATTAGAACGTAACTGAAATGCAAAATGGAGCCGGTAAGGTGTTAGCTACGCAGTGACAATTTTTTTTCTTTAGGAAGGCCTTTCTACGTCGTCTATCAAGTTGGATTCGAGTATCGCTATAAAAGCTTGAATATCTAAGAACCAAGAAGGCGATGTGTTTCTTATTTTACGAGAATCGCTCTGAAAATATGATCTTATATTATGATTTCTAAGACTTGGATATTTGTACTATGACAAAATTGCTTCTGACGTAACATTGAATTCCTCTATAGGGAAATAATAATAATAAAAATAATGCGCTCACTGGAATCCATAAACGCTTGTTACACGAAAATGAAGTGACGACAATCATGTGCGCTGGAAGCCATATTACAATAGCGCCATTTGGGTTCTCGATTATTGCAGTGCACAAGAGCACCACCTCGAAGACAGAACAAATACTCACACACACACACACACACACACACACACACACACACATATATATATATATATATATATATATATATTACTGGAACGCATAATGTGGAAAGAGGTCATGTAGAAATCAAAAAGAACAGCGGATGTCATCAGCAAGCCACAAACTTGGCAAATGGAGGGGCGAATTAGGAAGGGAGTGATGACAATAAAACAACAGTTACTAAGAGACACATAAGACATGAAGTTGTGGAGAGCCATAATCTCCCATCTCCTGAAGAGACTCGGCATATAGAGGATTATCAACTTTATCTCTGTTCTGCAATACATTTACACAAACAAATTATGCAGATTACCCAGTTTCCTCCTGTTTCTATTGCCCTCAGTATATCTTGAAATTTCTAGATTATTTTCCCGCCTAATCCCTGAGATTTCAATTCTCCTTCGTCAATTTTTATTCTTCTTTAAAACTACTTCTTTTTGGTCACATATTCTGTGCATGGCATACTTTGCATTCATCAGTAGAACTGCATATCGGTTGCTTCATTTTTCTTCTCATCTGTGAAGATATTGCAATATATTTAGTTATAAAAACGAAGCGCACGTGTTTTCTGATACATTATCACCGTTCTGTGATTGTCCAGTGTGGAATGGGTCCAGAAAACATTACCCTAGTTGTCCTCATGGGATTTATAACTAGTAAGAATATTTTTTTTGTTTTTGTTTAAACCGAAAAATTATGAGAAAAATATAATTAATGGAAAGAGGATTTTTAAGTACAGGCGATAGGAACAAAATTTTATCCGAACCAGCAGCTTTCATGTAGTGTATCAGACTTGATTGCATTACACAATTCTATATCATTTCAAGTTCAATTTGGGAGTAACCAAATTCATTTTGGAACTAAGCAAGTTCATAATGAAATAGCCAATTTGAAAATGGAATAGTCAAATTTAAAGTGTGACATAGCAAATTCAAAATGGGATAGTCAAATTCAAAATGGGACATAGAAAATTCAAAATGGGATATTCAAATTCAAAATGGAATGGAGCAAATTCAAAATGAAATAGCCAAGTTCAGAATGGGACGTAGCAAATTCAAAATGAAATAGCCATGTTCAGAATGGAACGTAGCAAATTCAAAATGAAATAGCCATGTTCAGAATGGGACGTAGCAAATTCAAAATGAAATAGCCAAGTTCGGAATGGGACGTAGCAAAACAGAAAATGAAATAGCCAAGTTCAGAAGTTTTACATCCTCCTAATTATCTATTTTGAATTTGCTACGTTCCATTCTGAACTTGGCTATTTCATTTTGAATTTGCAACGTCCCATTCTGAACTTGGCTATTCTATTTTGAATTTGCTACGTCTCATTCTGAACATGGCTATTTCATTTTGAATTTGCTACGTCCCATTCTGAACTTGGCTATTTAATTTTGAATTTGCTACGTCCCATTCTGAACTTGGCTATTTCATTTTGAATTTGCTACGTCCCATTCTGAACTTGGCTTATCTATTTTGAATTTGCTACGTCCCATTCTGAACTTGGCTATTTCATTTTGAATTTGCTACGTCCCATTCTGAACTTGGCTATTTCATTTTCTGTTTTGCTACGTCCCATTCCGAACTTGGCTATTTCATTTTGAATTTGCTACGTCCTATTCTGAACTTGGCTATTTCATTTTGAATTTGCTACGTCTCATTCTGATCTTGGCTATTTCATTATGAACTTGGTTAGTCCCAAAGTGACTTTGATTAGTCTCAAGTTGAACTTGAAATGTTATAGATTACATAGATTTAGAGCACAACCTCCATACATTATTCAGATCTTTACGATTTTTACCATGGAATTCACGTTGTTCCTCTTATGTTTATGTAATAGTGTACTACTCTCAGAAGATCGGATTCATTTAGTAGTTGGACTTGCATGAGCAGTAAATCTTTACTAAAGAATTTTTTCAGTGAGTTTCAGCCTATACAAATACACTCATGGTAGAGGATTACAGAGTAAGAGGCAGTTTATGTGGATATGAAAGGAAGATAATTGTTAGCTATATGCTTGAACAGGTTAAGATTGTAATGGTCGGGGAAATATCCATTTGGATGTCTGTTCACGGGCAGTGGTGAGCGAGACGAAGAAGAGAAAGATTTCATGAAACATGTCAACAGCATTTGCTATTTACAAAAATTCACCTGGACGAAGAAGCAGTGTAAATTGAATTCCCGATCAACATTCAAAAGAATCAAAAGTATTGAAATGGACAGGAAGTTGTGGAGAACCGTGCTCTGAATGGATATGGCGCTTAAAGGAAGAATAAAATTTGAAAATATATAAACATGCGATCGACCAATTTATCGTATATCTCGCTGCGTCGTGTTACAAACATCACAATATGTCACTGGTAGAGGCGATAATCCGCTTTGAAAAAGAGTCACCAACCAATTAATGTATCTTCTTTGTCCCTTCAGGATGTAGGCGATTATGGCTCTCCATTTTCTCCTGTGCCTTGTAGCTTTCAATAATCATGGACCTTTTCTTATTTACCCAAGACCCTGTTCTGCAATCCACTGGCTTAAGCCGCTTAAATATGTAGCACGTTGCTTTCCATTGTCCCTCTTTTCCTCTATCCGCCTTGTGAGTATCAGATTTTCCAAGACCTCCTTTCCAATTACGCGTCGCAGAAATTTCAGCTGTTTCTTTCTAGGTTAAGTATGAGTTTTTTGTTTGTTTACATCCTCTCCAAAACCTCATCGTCTCTCACATGTTCGGTCCATGGTATCCTCATCATCCTTCTGTAGAACTACACCTCTGCTCCCTCGAATCTCTTCTTAAACTTCTAAATGTTTTACTCTAAAGAAAGACAGAAATAAATACAGAAGTTAATCTGTCTATATTTCTGAGATGCGGTATTATGTACATTATTTACATTATTCGGACTATTGTCCTCATATTTTTCGCCATATCTATCACAACGTTTCGACCGTTGTAAGCTCCGGCCTTCTTCAGGTGGTTGTAATGTTGAACCGAACCCTTAATTTCGCTCACTGGGGTAGACTGTTCTAGTTCCACATGCCATGTTTGATGGATGTCAGTTAGCAGTTATCTCCTGTTAATTTCTCCACTGCCTTAACCGGGTATTGAACTCACACTCTTTGGATCCTGTCACTGGATCTAACCAACGCCTTTATCCACTGTGCCATGTGTCCTTGATATTGCAAAAGAAAAGTAGTTGTTTATAGATTCAAATAGAAACACATTATTCAGTGATCACCGAAATGCTTAGTAAATGTTTAGTGACTCAAGAAAAAAGAATCCCAAAAAAGAACAAACTAATATTTACCATTTCCCGGACCAAGTAAATACTTACCTTCTAAAATATAAACAAATTTTATCTATTCCCGAGCACAGTAAATGTTTCGAGACGCAAAGAGAAACGTCCAGTATTTGCCTTTTGCCGAATCAATTAAATGATTAGCGTCTCAAATACATATGACTGCAGTTATAAATAACTACGTAGTAAATGCTTCGAGATTCAAGAATCAACGAGTATTATTTACATTTTCCCGAACGCTGTAAATGCTTATAGGCTCAAATATGAACGACCAATATTCATCTGTCTGGAACCAAGCCAATGCTTATCGTCTCAAATATAAAGAACGGTATTAACCACCCACGAACTCAGTAAATGTACAAGAATCAACGACCAATATTTACCTGGGAATTCATGTTTATTAAAAGAAGCATATTCTCACATTATATAGCGCATTTTTCTTAATGTCGATTTTCATTTTTAGCGGCCCTAACAATTTGGTAGATTGACGAAATACAACCTTCATTGTTTGACCGTGTACTTTATTCAACTAATTTTGCTAAATTTTTTTTTTTTAAGTAAGGTAAGACAGTTAAATAACGGAAGAAATATAGAATAAACAATCACAAAACAAAATGAGCGAGCAAAAAAAAAAAAGTGTTGAAATTGTTCGTTTTAAATGAGAAAAGAACGTGTTAACAATCAAACCTCATTCAGCGCGGAGACGTGTCGTTTCAGTGCGGAGATTTGTCTATATTTTGTTACATTGCTTTTGTTTTTTCGTTTCTTTCTCTCTTTTTTTTTATTACAATCACTAAATTGTTTATCGTCACTGGAGCGGAATGTCTGGGAAGAGGATGATATTACTACTGTCATACATCAAACAGTTCACATAGAAAGTTTTCCTACTGCCACCATCAAAAGGAAAGAGGTTGGAGAAGATATTATTAATACGATCAAAAACCATTTGATTTCGTTTTTGTTATTTGAAAAAAAAGGTGAGAAAAAAGGAAATCAAACGTCATTCGAACAGATAAAACAAAAATATTAAAAAAAATCTCCCAAGAAAGAACAACTGGAAAAATGTACACAAATATTTTAATAGCAAATATTCATTCACCCACGAATATTTATGCGAATGTATCTATTCAGTGTCATATATAAATGTCTATGTATAAAAATACCTATATTTTTTTATATGTGTCTGTGTATTTTTGCATTGGGTGTAAATGGGTAGCAATTTTTAATTCATATAAGTTTCGGTAAATACCTACGAAAATTCCTTGTTAATTATTTTTTAAAATTTATTTTTACGTTGTTTCTAATTATTTTCTTGGTTTCATGTTAACATCAACTTTATCCACTGTGCCATGTGTCCTTGGATAAAGATGCTGGTTAGATCCAGGGACTAAACCCAAAGAGTTGTGAGCTCAATACCAGGTCTCAGATAGTTGAGTTAAAGTTAAATAACTGAGATATCCGGAAGGGATCGGTTCGAAATTCCAATCACCTGAAGAAAGTCGGAGCGTACAATGGCCGAAACGTTGGGAATATAGTAATGAAGAAGAGGATAACAGTCCGAATAATGTAAATAATGCAAGTAAAGATATTTTGATTTTGTGTTATGGTATCGTTTTTATTTTTAAAAATTGTGGTTTTCATGCAAACTTCCGTTTTGTATGTTAACAGGTTAATTCCTGTTTTCTATTTACTTATTCTCTGATGAAATAAATTTATTACGTTGGGTCCCAAATTAGATGTAATTTTATTGATGTTCGTTTGTTTGATTTTTATGCTTTATATAGTTGCAGTTGTTTTACAGCTTGATCATTGTGCTATTGTTAAAATTGCTTCTCTTGTTTTATTTTTTTCCGTTGTGTTGGTAAGTAATATGTGATTTACTGGAGCTATTATCACATAAATATCACGTTAAACGGCGAGACAATGTAGTAGTAGTTTTGAAGCTAATATATATGTTGTTCGTTTTATTATTTTAAGAGAAGCATTAACCAAGCGAGTTTTCTCTATGTATATTGATAATCACTATGATAATTTCGCAGAAACATATATTCATTGATATAGGTAGAGGAAGATACACAAGCTGTGAGTTATTGAAAAGCGTATATAGAATCCTTCCTGTCTATGTGTTGGTATTGAATGCTGGGATTCAATATCTCCACTTTCAAAGTAGACTAGCCTCACTATGAGAAATAATTTCGCGGTACAGTATTTATGACGCTAGTTAGAAAATATTAGAAATATATGAATAATAATAATAATAATAATAATAATAATAATAAGAATAATAATAATAATAATAATAATAAAAGGAATAACAATAATAATAATAATAATACTAATAATAATAATAATAAAACGAATAATAATGATGATGAAACGAATAACAGTAATAATGATAATAAAAGAAATAATGATAATAATAATAAAACGAATAATAACAATCATAATGAAACGAATAATAATAATAATAATAATATTAATAATAATAATAATAATGAAACGAATAACAATAATAAAAGGAATAATAATAATAATGAAACGAATAACAATAATAATAGTAAAAGAAATAATAATAACAATGAAACGAATAATAATAATAATAGTAATAATAATAGTAAACAAATAATAATAATAAAAACAAATAATAATAATAATAATAATAATAATTATAATAATAATAATAATTTGGCACCCACTGAATATAAAACCCGACATGACAGAGTGGGCCAATATCTGCACTGAAAAATCTGCAACTTCTACGGGAAGGAAACTGAAAGAAACTGGTATTAAGACCACCCAGACCCGGTTACGGAGATAGGACCTGTTACAATTCTATGGGACTACACAATACACACTGACAGAACAATCAAGGCCAACCGCCCGGATATTGTTATTAAAGACCACAAACAAAAACGGTGCCTCCTTATTGATATGGCAGTCCCTGCTGACTGCAATGTATCTTTGAAGATATTCAAAAAGTTGTCAAAATACAAGGACCATGAAATAGAAATCTCGAAAATGTGGCATATGGGAACATCAACAATCCCTGTTGTAGTTGGAGCCCTAGGACTGGTTGGAAAAGATTGAAGTAGACTAATTGAAGGGATTCCTGGAAGTCCATGCCTCAAGGAGATACAAAAAATTGTTCTGACAAGTACAGCCCACACTTTACGAAGGGCTTTATCTACGTAATTTTTTTTTTTTTTGTCAGTGGAAAGTGTCATGATGCCATTTCTAACCTTAGGTCCCCAAGCAGGCCCGAAAGAAATGTGTAAATGCTAGAAATCAAAGAAAATAATAATAATAATAATAATAACAATAATAACCACCCAGAGGCGGATATAGAAACAGGACATGAAACAATTTTATGGGACTTTACAATACCGACAAACAGAAAAATGAAAGCCGAGAGAGATCAGATACCACAAGAACAGAAAGTGCTTTCCTATGAACATGACAGTCGCTGGATATTGCAATGTATCTTTAAAGATCTTCAAAAGAATATCAAAATACAAGAATCTTGAAGTGAAAATCTCAAAAATATCGTTCATGAGGACATTAATAATTCCAGTTGTAGTTGGAACCCTCGGATTGATTGGGAAAGGGTCCGATTGACAAATCGAAAGGAATCCTGGTAACCTATGCCTTAAAGCAATACAAATAACTTTACGAAGAGCATTATCTATGTAAAATTCATGAGATCTTAGTTTTATTTATTTTAATTATTTATTTATTTATTTTTGAAGTGAAAAATGTCATGGAGATATTTCTGGCCTTACGTCTCTGGTTGGGACCAGGAAGGAAATATGTATACAACAAAAATTCAAGGAAATAATAATAAAAACAACAATACAATAATAATAAGACAATTTCAAAACAGAGTTCCAAATGGGTGCAGAAATACAAGTAATGCAAAACACATCGAGTGAAGCTTCAAAATACTTAAAAAATAAAAACAAAACAAATGCAACCGACCAGATACAGAAACGATGATAAACCGCTTCAGGGTCAATACTCTGCCCGTACCAAACAAGCTGATGAAGACAAACCTCGTACCCATCAGTAGCTATGTAGTGCAGGGTTAAAAGCTGAAATCGTTTTTTCCTTGCCGCACAGGACCAATACTTGTTAACTAAAAACTCTCAAGCACACATACTAAAATTTGTGTTAGCCCAAAATGCAGATTCTGTGATAAATATCCAGAAACAATTGATCATCTTATATCAGGTTGCACGGTATTGGCACCCACCGAATATAAAACCAGGCATGACAGAATGGGCCAATATCTGCACTGCATAATCTGCAAATTCTACAGGAAGGAAATTGAAATTAATTGGTATGAACATCACCCAGATCAGGTTACGGAGACAGGCCGTGTTACAATTTTATGAGAGTACACAATACACACAGAGAGAATAATGAAAGCTAAGCACCCAGACATTATTAGAGACTGCAAACAAAAAAAAATTGCCTCATTGTTGATATGGCGGTCCTTGCAGACTGCAATGTATCTCTGAAGATCTTCAAAAAACTATCAAATACAAGGACCTTGAAATCGAAATCTCAAAAATGTGGTGCATGGAAACATAAACAATCCCTATTGTAGATGGAGCCCTCGGATTGGTTTGAAAAGATTCCAGTAGACACATTTAAGGGATTCCTGGAGGCCATGACTTAAAAATAAAAGACATTCCTCACGAGTACGGCCCACACCTTATGAAGGGCTTTATCTATGTAAAATATGTGTGTGTGTTCTTTTAATTAGTCAGTGGAAAATGTCATGATGCCATTTCTATAAACTTAGGTCTCTGGGAGGGACCCGGAAAGAAATGTGTACACTCCTGACATCAAGGGAAATGAAATAATAATTATAATCTGTGTAAAAGAAAAGGAAAGAAATAAGAAATTTTATTCTGTCATAAATGAAGCTAATAAATTCAGAAGGGAGTTTCAAGTGATGTAAGAATTGCAAATAAACCATTATACACAAACTACAGCGGCAATGAGCCTAAAAAACGAAGCAAAAGGAAAGCAAAATTAGCATCTTCATGGTCAGTACTTTGC
The DNA here is from genome assembly GCA_903632075.3 of Acanthosepion pharaonis. Lineage (NCBI taxonomy): Eukaryota > Metazoa > Mollusca > Cephalopoda > Sepiida > Sepiidae > Acanthosepion > Acanthosepion pharaonis. Next base: position 450,223 of record CAHIKZ030002290.1, on the reverse strand, counting down.
CCGTGCAAAGCAATCTGATGTATACAAACCCCGAACCAATCAGTGGTTATGTATTTCAGCGTTAAAAGCTCAAAACGGAGGCTTTATTCTTGTTGCTCAGGAAAGATGATTGCAAAATAGAAGTTACCAAGAAGTTAGCATATTTAAAAAATGTGTGGACCCGAAATGCAGATTCTGTGATAAATATTTGGAAACAATTGACGATCTTTTATCAGGTAAAACAGTGTTAGCATCAACTGAATAAAGGATAAACGAAAATATGACGATACACACACACACACACACACACACACACACACACACACACACACATATATATATATATATATATATATATATATATGTGTGTGTGTGTGTGTGTATGTATGTGTGGGGGAGATAAACGTTCAGATATATCTAAAATTATATTTGTAAAAAGACAAGACAATACGCACAAAGGCAAACGGACAAAACGCGACGGGAAAGAACATTTTTCCTTTGTCTTTATACACCCATATATATACATATGTACATATACACACACACAGAGACACACACACACACACACACACACATATATATATATATGGAGAATATATATATATATATATATACATGTTGAGTGTGTTGAAACAAAATTGCTATTTTTGTAGTGATTTATAACATACTTATGTTATAATTTTTTTATAAATAATAATTATATATATATGTATATATGGAGAAAGATATTGAGAAAGAGATAGAAAATCACAAAAATAGATGTAGATGTCCCTTAGAAATATTTCCATACCCACTTGGCCTTGAGTCGAACTTTGGTAATCATAGTAAATAATGAAAGAATATAAAATGTAAAGATTGTTTTCAAGCATGCCAATAAAAATCGCTACGACTCAAAATTGAATAAAGACAACCTGTATTTCAACCCTTTGTAATCAAAATAGCTGCGAAAAATACATGGTGAATTTTATTTTATTTTTCTCATCTTTTCAGTATAGAAAAATGGAAGATAAATGTCATAGTATTAATCTCTTTCCTCACTTTCATACACATATACGCATCTATATTTTACAAGAACATGTGTCAATATATATATATATATATATATATATATATATATATATATAAATTATACACTATTGGAAAAAGTAATAGACAGATATATTGGCTCAATAATATTTATTTAGTTATATGAACGGCTACAAATCGGCTCTCACTTTCATAAATAAATTCCAGTTGACCAGATAATTGAAAACTCCAGAATTCTTAACTCCTATTTCGGGATTATTTAAACCTTTAGATAACATTTCGTCAGGAGAGAGAGGAGTCGGGGAAGTGTTTCTTTGTGGCAATCATTCTGTACTGAGCCACTAAGTAGGAAAGAAGATTTCAACGCTGTGATGTATAAATAGGCAATTTTCCGGACAGATTGTCAATTTTCTCTTTGAATAAAACGTTGTATTTTAATGATTTATCAATCAGGCTGTTTCACTGCGCCGTCTTTGTTTTCTATTTATTTAAATAATTTTTCCGCCTCGTTTCGATTCGAGTAGACAAAGTAACTTTTGATCTGACCAATTATCGAGGTTCGATTCCACTTTTGCACGGTGTCTTCAAAAACACTTTGTTCAAGTTGATTTCAAACATATAATCGGCTTGCATATTGAGTTCTTTTAGCCTCCAAGTGAGTTTCTAGTGAGTAAAGCATCATTTGATAGAATTTTTCTTTATATTTTCTGAGCACTCACACACACACACACACACACACACACACACATATATATATATATATATATATATATATATATATATGGGGCGTTTCATTAAGACGGGCAAAGTCAGCAGTAAATATCAGTGTTATCGGTGAAAATTTATTTATTTCTCTATTGGATCATGTTATTTTAGTCTTAGCAATTATGTGTGAAAAATAATATTGCCCAAATGTCCGCCAAGGCCTCGGTGGCACATCTCCACTCGATGGTCATATTTTTTGTTGACGACTCTGTATAGTTGCTACTCGATCTCACCAATATGCCTTATTATATCATCCTTCAGTCGTTGAACTCTTGTTTGCTTGTTGGCATAGACCTTACTTTTGACCCCCAAAGGAAGAAATCTAAAGACGTCAATTCGCACGATCGTGGTGGCCAATTGACTTCGCTGTTTCAAGAGATGATGCAACCTGGGAATTCGCATTCAAATTCTGTTTGAACGTCCATTTTCGTAATAGGCTTCGATAACTTCAAAATGTCTTTGTATGTTAATGGTTCCGTGGCTGAATTTGGCAATGACTTAAGTTGTTAAATGTGAAAGAAAAAATAAACAAATCATTAGACGCTTAAACTTAATTGACATTTAAAATCGAACCAGGTTATTGGAACACCCTTTATATATATATATATATATATATATATATATATATATAAAGAGAGAGAGAGGCTTTGATTGAGGAATCAGAGAGTTCGAATTTCAGTCGAAACCATTACATACGCTTACGTACTAATAATCTTGGGAAAGGTATTAATCATCTTTTTCTTCCTCTTATTATGGATAAATAGCATGCCAGACTGGGTTATATATATATATATATATATATATATATATATATATATGAATATTAAGGCATTTTTATGTTTATACATTCTTTTTATAGATACAAATATTTAAGTAAATGGTCTGTTTATAATAAACAGTATTAAACAACATTTACCGGGTCTGAATGTCCGAAAAATTTTCACAGAAAATAT
>CAHIKZ030002290.1:400000-442500 GCA_903632075.3 Acanthosepion pharaonis | reverse complement strand
TGCCCTGCGTACGTAGTCCAAGCCTCGCTGCCAGAGAGCAGTGTGCTGATAAAGCAGGCGTTGTATACTGCCCTCTTCGTCTTCAGCGACAGCTTGGGATTGGTCAACACACGTTTTGTGAGGCGCGCAATTGTGGCTGTCTTCCCGATTCTCTTGTTAATCTCTGTGTCTAAGGAGAGGTTTTCAGTGATGGTGGAGCCAAGGTACGTGAGCTGATGGACTGAAGCGAGCTGATAGTCATCAATGTCCAGTATGTCATCTACCTTTTCCAGTATGTTTGTCATTTTCAGGCTGATAGTCAACCCGAAGTCTCTGCAGGCCTGGGAGAAACTGTTCATCAGTGACTCAAGTTCACGCTGGGTGTGAGTCACTACTGCTGCATCTTCAGCAAAAAGCATGTCTCTGACAAGTGCTTCGCGTGCTTTGGTTCTGGCTCTGAGTTGATCGAGATTGAACAACCCGCCAGCTGATCTTGTACACAGGTAGATCTCTTCTCTAGATGTGCTGAATTCATGCTTCAGAAGCAATGCGAAGAAAATCCCGAATAGAGTGGGAGCAAGGACGCAGCCCTGTTTGTCCCTACTTCAGATGTTGCAGGGCTCAGAGATGTTGCCATTGAACTGAACATTACGCTGCATCTCACTGTGGAATGACTCGATCAAGACCTGCAGCTTGGGCGGGCAGCCAATCTTGGACGGGATTCTGAAGAGGCCTTCTCTGCTGACAAGATCAAACGCCTTGGTGAAATCAATAAATGCGACGTACAGGGGCATCTGCCGTTCTCTGAACTTCTCCTGGAGATGACGGAGGGAGAAGACCATGTTTACCGTTGATCTTTCAGCTCAGAAACCGCACTGAGACTCTGGGTAGACATGTTCGGCGAGTTTCAGCAGGCGGACCAAGAGAACACGAGCGAAGACTTTGCCCAAAACGCTGATTAGCGAGATGCCTTTTTAGTTGTAGCATTCGCTTCGCTCACCATTGTTCTTGAAGAGGGCGACGATCTTGGCATCTCTCATGTCCTAATATACGGTCCCATATTTCTAGCACTGGTAGAGGACCTCGTGCAATAGAAGCAGTAGGGCAGTCTTGTCGTACCCGACAGGTCGTGGGGAATCCCGTTACTGCCAGGGACCTTCCCTGAGGTCAAGCTGTCAATGGCCTTGATAAGCTCATCTATGGTCGGTTCGGTATCGAGGTCCTCCATAACCGGCAGGCACTCAATGGCACCAAGGGCTGCAGTTATCACAACATTCTGCCTGGAGTAGAGGCTGGAATAGTGTTCGGCCCATCTCTCCATCTGTTGCCCCTTGTCTGCGATGACTTCCCAGTAGTGGATTGCGAGGAGCTGTCTTGTTCTGCACTGGTCACATTGCCGTCTTGATACCATCGTACATCCCTCTGATGTTCTTTTTAATTGCTGCTGTCTGGATGGTTTCGCTAAGATCTGTCCAGTACTCGTTGGCGCAGTGTCTGGCAGTTTGATGAGCTTTTCTCGGGGTATTTCAGAGCATTTGCAGGTTTCTCTTGCTTGGTGACCGCTTGGCCACAATGAAAGAAGCTATCTAGACAGAATTTACCTCAAACCAGTCATATGATTTTGAAGTCTTTCTCCCAAAGGAGACTAAGGCAGTGCGGTGCATGGTGTCCCGCAGGGTCACCTACTTCTCCATAGAAGAGTCTCCGGCCCGCAAGGTTGCACGCTCGTTTTCAAACATCTTGACAAACTGTTGCACAAGGTTTGGCTGGCTCATCTTGCTGACATCAATGCGAGGATTAACCTGCTTCTTGCTGCAATGGAACTTCTTGGGTTGGAGCTTGAACTTGCAGCACACCAAGGAGTGGTCTGTATCGCAGTCTGCGCTGTGGTAAGAACGTGTTTGAAGGACTTTCTTAATGGCAGCTCGTCTGACTAGTATGAGATCCAGCTGGTACCAGTGCTTTGAGCGTGGATGTCTACAGGATACCTTGTATTGGGGCTTGGTCCTGAAACAAGAGTTGGCTATGCACAAGTTGCTGTAAGTGCATAGCTCCAGTAGTCTCTGGCCGTTGTCGTTCATCTTGCCGACGCCAAACTGTCCAAGGCTTGAAGGTCAAGAGTCATGATCAGCAACCAATCTGGCGTTGAAGTCGCCTAGGATAACAAGTTGTTCCTTTCTGGGGATACTGCTGATGATAGTTTCAGCTTGTCATAAAACCCGTCCTTGGTATCAGGTGTGGCAGAGAGTGTCGGGACATACATGCTGACAAGGGTGACAGGGCCTGCGGCGTTGTTGAGGCGAAAAGAAAGGAGTCTCTTGGAGCCGTTACTGCCTAGTTCTACCGTATTCAGTAACCCAGTTAGCGAAATTAAGGGTTCAGTTCGACATTCCAACCACCTGAAGAAGGCCGGAGCGTACAACGGCCGAAACTTTGTAATAAATATGGCCACAAAGATGAGGACAATAGTCCGAATAAAGTTAATAATTATATTAAGAGACCATCATCAACATATCGTAAATATGTCGACTTTTTATGCAAAATATTTTGGAAAGGACCAGATTCAAGAAATACTAAGATAGTGAAGGGTGTTTCATTAAGACGGATCAAAGTCATCAGTAAATAAATCAGTGTTATTAGTGAAAATATATTTATTTCTCTATTGGACATGTTATTTAAGTCATGGCAATCACTCTTTACATGCCATCACATTACTTACAGGTGACTCTATTGGTAATCAAATTTTTGTTTATAAAAATGTTTGTTAAATGTGAAATACCATCGATTCTTGATGTGGCGGCAGATTTGTTTATTTTATTTTAGTTATTGGTAGGGACAGGTTTATTTTTTATTGTGTTAGATTTTTTTAAAGATTTAAGCATTTATTAAACGGGACGTTGTTATAAAGAGATTTTATATCTAGATTAACTGTGGGTTTTTCAGTTATATTTATTACTCTTGGGTTTTCAAAGAGGTTGCCTGAATTTTGTTATGTGTAATCACCTATATTTTTTTATCTGCAATCGCAACAACGTAAACATAAATTTAGTCTGATGAAGTTCTAAAGGTCGAAACCTCTTACACCAACGATACGACAGAATTAAAATTATGCAAACAAATACTTTTGTAGAGTTCTATTTCGTGCTTCGGGAAAACATTTGATGTGATAATTCAAAAACACATTCGTTACACAGCCACTACATTACCGCTCCGATTAACTTGCCATATATTGATAATACCTCAACACACCCATAATCACCAACGAGCATAACAAAACTCAACAAGAAATACGACAAAATCCTTATCAATAATAAAAGTTCTACATCACATAAATAGTAAGAAACAAGATTCTAAATTCAAGAAGTATTAAAAATAAGAAATCAAACAGCCCACAACCAATAAAATAAATTTTATCGAATATAGAATCAAACATTGTTCATACTTTTTTTTAATAACTAAAAAATAACCTCCAAAACCAACAAAATCAAAACCACACAAGGGTACAAAGTAATGCGATAATTTAAAAATCCGAGATGACGTGAACATTCTTCCGGCTTCTTGGTTTCCGGTCAATTTTGATCTTCAAAAATTTAAATGCTGTTCAATTAATATCTTACTTTTTCTGGTCTTTTATTTCCATCTCAACTTAATAATGTTTTTTCTTTTCCTTTTTTGATATTCTTTGGCACTCAGCAACCTCTTGCATCTTAGTTACTTTATTGCCTTGCTTGGGTGGGTGAAATGATTAAAATTAAAATCTTCGCATATACATATAAAATATTCTTATATACCAACTGTACATTGGCAGCTCAACTCGCTGATATCTTTTGATAGAAATATCGTAAAGGAAATGAATTTATGAAAAAACAAAAACAGTTGAATCAGTACATTTCTTTGCAAAGCAAATGAAATTTTCAAATGCAATTTTTTATCTTGTATTTAATATTGTATATTTAAACAATGCCACTTTACCTGCTTTCAAAAATTCATGACGTTCTTGTGGAGACAAAAGATATCAATCATTTCCTCGAAACAAATACCGAAATTACTTATGTTTATTTCTTTATTTCTTTCCTTTATGCATATTTGAATTACACAGCCATATTCGAAATAGATCATGATTTACATCTTTCTGACAAAGATTATTGCATCTTATAATATGAATCATCATTTTCATATAACCTTCAAAATGCTCCAAACTGTGAACATGGCGGCTTTCTCAAAATTCTTTAAAATTACATGTATATTTCTCGCGTGAATTTTCTTTCCTATTAATAACGATTTCAGAAAATGGAATAACGCAATTATATATGCACACATACCCCAACATATATATATATATATATATATATATATATATATATATATATATATATATATATAAATATATATATATATTAAAATAAAAAATATTCAAAATTAAAATCTTCAGGTTTGTAGATTAATATTCTTTCGTTTATTTATTATTATTTCATTTAGATTCCTCGACTAGTTTCGGCCAAAATGGCCATCATCGAGGGGAGAAATATTTCTGCTTGTTGCTGGTATCAGAAAATATACATAAATATATATATATATATATATATATATATATATATATTTCTGTATTTATATATATATATATATATATATATATATATATAAAGACAAATTTCTTGAACATTGACTTTCGTTCTCTGAGGGACTTTACGAAGGTATATATAACATTTTTATTTTGCGATATGGATATATAAGTACGTCCACTATTTCGCGGTGCCTAAGTTTTAAAATTATTTCTATAAATGAAAAAGAATTCTTGAAGCTTTCATTTTAGCTTCCATTGAAATCTAAAAGATTGAAGGTACTATTTCCAGTAAACAAAAAAAAAAAACTCTAGTGTATTTCAAACATAAATTATCTTGATTGGAATCGATTTTTTTCTGAAATAGTTTATTAGCACTCAATTTAATCCTTTTTCATCGCAATGTAATTCTCTGTATTAAAAAATCTTTTGAATAGAAAATATATTTTTGAAACTTTATTTGAGAAATATTAGCTGATTAAACATGTAATTAATCTGATTAGAAACAAATATTATTTACTTTAAGTTTAAAATAACACAGAAATGTATTTTTAAAACAAACCGTATCTATGTTTTAACCGTCATCTCCATGTTTTACGTAATTGACGAGGCGATGCCAGGTGATGACAGATTGATTGTTGTACTACGTAGACTATATCTGTAAAACATAATTTAAGAAAATGTCGTGAACGCCCCTTTTTTTATAAAAGTTTTAAGTACTCAATAATTTTTAAAAAAATTGGAAAATATTCCTAGTAATCTAATTTTAGGAATGTTGACTTTAAATTTGATATCGTCATCGCGCTTATTTTCTGATGATGTCGCGTATGGTCAACCATACTTCCAAAAAATGGGTATGTTACATAATATTTTAAATACATAAAAAATATTTTTAAAATTTTGGTACAAAATGATTTGTATTAAGCATTTCAATTTTCAATGAAAACAATTTTCGTAAAAATTCATTATTCATTGACATTTTTTTTTTATTAAGACTATAGCGTCCATAATAAATCTTATTCATAAAAACAATTAAAAGCTTTACTAATTAAATAATGTTAGTTTTATTGATTTTTTTATTTTATTTTACAATTCGGAACAGAATTTCGGGAACTGAGCAGCAGTTTGAAAGAAATTGATTATTTACATTCTCCAACGATTGCTGCATTAAAACAAATTTTGAGATGTGAAATTTATTTTTTTGAAATTTTGTGAAATTAAGTAAATGGGGGGGGGTAACATATGTAAATATATATATATAAATTTTTACCAAGATTTTCTAAAAAATATTCCAAATTAATTTCATTCATTTGTAAATAAGTCTTGAAAGTTTGATTAAAGTCCGACAAATTTGTTAAGCATTTAACCCAAAGCAAGGCAGGAGTGTCACTAGTACGCAAGGTTCTACAGAGAGTGAAAGTAAGAATAGGCGGGGATTGAGGAAAGTATAAAAAGAAGAACGAAGAAGGATAAAGAAGAAGAACGGAGATCAAGGCATCTGAAGATGTCGATTGACATTACACATAGTTTTTGATGACTATATTTAACAAGAAAGCAAGAGGAAGGGCATCTCACTGTTTGCTTCAGGGATTTGCGTGAGTCATAAAATTTCATAAATGAAATTGTCGTAATTAAAGCTTTAAATCCTTGATTGGTTATTAATTTCACAGACAGTTTGTTCTTTTCATTATAACTTTGATTTAAAATATATTATCAAAACTTCAACATAGTTTGTTTCAGAATCTGTCTATATTTCTGAGATGAGATATTATGTACAGTATTTACATTAGTCGGACTATTGTCCTCATCTTTGTCGCCATATGTGTCCAACGTTTCGGCCGTTGTACGCTCCGGCCTTCTTCAGGCGGTTGGAATTTCGAACTGAACCCTTTATTTCGATCACTGGGGTAGACTGTTCTAGTTCCACGTGCCATGTTTGGTGGATGTCAATTATTCTCAAGGACACATGGCACAGTGGATAATGGCGTTGGTTAGATCCAGTGACAGACCCAAAGAAGGTGAGTTCAATACCTGGTTAAGGCAGTGGAGAACTTTCAGAGGGAAAATTAGCAGGCGATAACTGATAACTGATATCCATCAAACATAGGCAGATACATGTATCAGTGACTATTGACTGACTGTCTGCGATAGTAGTAATTTTAATCAGGGTGAACAAAAAAAGAGGCGACAGTACTTACATTCGTCACGGCTTTCTATGTTTTTATAGTAGAAAAATCATCGCTGACTGATTTGTTTCATGGTAAGGGCATTCTATGCTGTTGATCGAGGCAAAGGCTTGTTCGCTGACTGTTCGTTTATCTGCAGCTGGCGAGCTGTTTTTATTGTTATGGCTAGCCGATGCTCGGCTCCGAATCACTATTTGAATTTTGCGCGGGAATGTAGACAGTAACCTAGGTCAACGTGGACGTCGGAGAAAACACAAAATGTGACTTGTTCTATCCAATCAGGTTCCAGAAACCACTTATTTAATTAGTTTGTACAGAATTGTAAAATGTTTTTGTATGTAGTGAGTTTAGTAACATTTATTTGTAGGCGTCTCATACTTGTTTGTGCTTCACGTATTGACCGTAAAATATAGGAGTTTATATCTTATAAAATAAAGAAATATGTGCTGAAGTATTACGTAATATCAGTCCTCCTATATGGCAGTGAACGTTCGACAACTATAATGATACAGTAAAAAGACGAGGGAATAGATATATAGTTTTACAGAAAAATGCTGAGAATATCATTGACGGAGTATTTGAGCAACGAGGAATTTTAAAGGAAAATGAGAGCTAGAAGGACATTAAAACGTGATAGTGGGAAATTCGAGTATTTAAAATAAGGAAAGAAGGCTTTGTGAATTTGATACTCACTGGACATATTGGGTAAGGGAAAAGTTGAATAACATATAAAACAAGTTTGTATAAATGGTTAAGAGAAGAGATAGTAAGTGAATATTGTTTAAAGCTACAAAAGGACAGAAATTTGTGGAGGGCTATTATCACCTCTGTAATTAAAGAACAGTGAACTAATGTGTTTACAAAAAATTTCACAGTAGAAAAGTGGAAAATATTTAGGAGAGTAATCTAGCATCGATCGATTTTTTCGAACCTAAGGGCCCTGATTTACCAAATGTTTCAATAATTAATTCGTCGGCTCTTAAAGAAGATATTACATGATAGAAACGTAATGACCTTATAATGTGACACTGCACATTCCCAAAAGTATTTTTTTTTATAAATTTCAACCAATAGTAACGCTATCTGCTCGGTCAGTGAATGTCAATATTTCCCCAAGAAAAACGCTAATTTAAACATTACCATTGACATTATGTACAGAAAGTATTTAAAGCAACTTTCGAAGGCTTTAGAATCTGTTCGTCTAACCAAATTCGCACAAAAGACTTGGATAGTTGCCAACGATGCAGCACGGTGGAATAATTTCCCGAAGCAGATATTAGGAAGATGACAGCTCCGAGACAAAATGGCCATGGTGAAATTTGAAATGGGTTTTCTTTGTCGGAATATTAACATATTAACTATTATATGAAGTTATTTCATTGAATAAATTAGCGAAACGATGTAATGGCGCTAATGGTGATAATTGGATATTTAAACAATCTAAATTTGTCATGTCTTATGTCCAACACACACGTACACACATGTATGTATATATTGTGTCATCCACAGTCATACTGTTTCGCTGTATCACAGCTCATCAGTGTGACTAGACATCCGGTTATCTTTAGGTAAGATCGAAACCCGGCTGAATTGAAGTCAGTCGGAGAATCTACGCCTAAGAGGTTGGGATGAAGTTGAATTTAAGCGTTTTTATTTTTAGATACACGCACCAGTGACTGGAGAACTCGATCCGTTCTATCGAAGAGTATTGCATTAGTAGCAGTATTAGTTACTGTTTACAAACTCACACTTTTCTCCCGACATATATATATATATATATATATATATATATATATATAAACTCTGATGTCGGAGAAAACGGACTATTTTTTCTTGCTCGAAGAAAGTAATGTCATATTTAAAGGAAAGTATTCATTGTTTTACTTTAATCATCCATCGTTCATATATTTTTCTTTGTTTATTATATTATATTATAATATTTGTAAAGTTATTATTTATTTAAAGGATTTAATATACATATTTTTGTAATCTTTTGTTCATATTTGTTTAAGTTTATGTTAAGTCGTGGCATACAACGATTTTTCTTTTTTCTTTCTTTTTATTTAAAAAAATGTTTAGCAAGTGGAAGGATATCTCACTAATAGTTAAATATATTAAGAAAATTTAATGTATTGTATTTTTTAAATTAATTATAGTGGCATGAATAATTCTTATCTATATTTAAGCGTGACATTTATTTCTGTGTTGTTGTTTTTGCCAAAGTGGTCGTAATTGGTGGCCTGACGATTACGTCTAACATGAAACAGCCTGCCACCTCTAAGTGTTGACTTCAATCTTCATTTTTAGATTTACACACGCTGTATCTCTGATATTGAGCATTTTATCCCATAAATATAGTACCTTAAGAGTATATTTTCTTATATATATATATATATATATATATATATATATATATATATATATATATATATATATATATATATATATATATATATATATATATATATTATATATATATATATACATATATATATATATATATATATATATACATATATATATATATATATATATATATATATATATATATATATATAATTTATCAGTATATTATGGTCCACCCTCTAATTAACTTATTTTGTTTATTCAATTTTAATTTTGCTATGTATTGTCGTCCAGTTTATATTATTAACATCATATATAGATGTTCCACCTTTTATTACATCTTATATAGATGTTCCACATTTATAATTTTATCTACAGTCCACTTTATATATATATATATATATATTGCTAACTGTACGTCTAATTATATTACCTATCCTTTCAACGCCCTTTCAAAAATTGATTATGTCATATTTGTCTATAATCATGATATATTTGTCGCTTACATATTTTCAGCAATTATCAATGATGGCCTGTCTATGTTCCGGTTTGTCACACCCTGAAAAAATAAATCACCCACCTCCACCCTATGAGAAATTTAAAATTTCTCGAGAGTGCTTCTATCGAGTATTATAAAAATATAAGTTTGCGCACCGGTTTTTTCCAATATCTCCATAATTGGATTGCTACTTTCCCAAGATAACACGACTGCAATGTTTTTGTTTTTACTTAACAGAAAACGATATATATATATATATATATATATATATATATATATATATATATATATATATATATATAAAATCAAAAAACCATTGATAGCATAAACGAACAAATTGTCTAAACCTAAAACTGTTATTTAGATAATGTTTTTAAAAAAACGACCATCCTGAAAAAAGGAAAAGACAAAAAGGTCCAAAGGCAAACTTAACTACTCATTAAAGTGCCCGAAGCCTTGATTGCCTAGACAGAACAAAATAAAAGTGTTTAACAAATTTAAATCCTATGAAAGGATGTCCCGTTTCGTAAACCAAGTTTCACGTTCGCGCGATGTTCAGATGATTTGAAACGTTAGGAATATATACAGGGTGATTAAAAAGTTGCTCCTTATTTTATGCATCAGTGGCCATCCAGGAGTCCTGATTTAACAGCCTGCGACCTTTCTCTTTGGGGTTGGTTAAAGGAGTATTTCTACTATATCAAATCAATAATCTGGAAGAACATGAAGGGAGAATACAAGATATTTCCATGCCACAAGTGTTCCTGGTGAATAAAAAGCTTTCCTCTCATATCTATTTTTTTCAGAAGTTATAGTTAATATATAAATTATAATTTTTAAATGGAGAGTTACTTTTTAATCTTGTGCGTCTCAAGTGGTCACTATGGGGGCGACAGGAGATTTCCACGGCTAAGAAGGGGCGCATCTATCAGGTTATTGTTCGGCCTATCCTTCTCTATGGATGCGAAACGCTTGAAGTGTTCGACAACGATTGCCTTCGCTGCATTCTACGATGCCGCCGAATCGATCGTGTGCCCACGACCACTCTACGTCGTCGCCTGTGTCTCCGTCCTCTTCCACCCGCCCTGCTCCAGCGTCGTCTCCGATAGTTCGGGCATGCAGCTTGACGCCCGGAGGGAGAGCTCATCCGCGATATACTTCTCCCTCCTTCTCTTCCTGGCTGGCGAAAACGTGTTGGTGGGCAGCTGAGGACGTGGGCTAGCACAATCAAGGTTGACCTAGCAATACTATCGGGTCCATATGTAGTTGGTCTTCGACGAAGGAATCGCGATTGTCTCGCCATTTCGTGTGACCTGGATCAGGATCGACGAGCCTGGGCAACGATGGTTCGTGATGCTGTACTTGCTCGGGAGGAAGCCGGTTCAACCCGATCAGGGTGAAAACCCATACAAATCAAGTTTTAATCTCTCAGCTGATATTAATTTCACTGTTTAAAGTAAGGGATATCATCTAAAACAATTGTAACCACTATATATATATATATATATATATATATATATATATATACAGTTGCGGCCAAAATATTTAGAACGACATTTTTTTCGTCAGAAAAGTAGGTATAAGTTTTCATTAAAGTTGATTGAAATTCTATAATTTTCACAGACAATAAATACGATATTAATTTCTTCATTCAGTCGAAGATGTCAAAGTTATTAAAGCTAAAGGGATTCACACTAAATATTAAATAATTCCAGTATTCTCTGTCATTTTTGATTATTTTGTTATTTTTTCAACCGTTCTGATCATTTTGGCCGCTATGGGTTTTGCAGTAAATCACTAAATCATCCATAACTTTTGTATTCTCCTCTCAAATTATACCAAAATCTCAGACAACAACAATTAATATCGTATTTATTGTCTGTGAAAATTATAGAATATAAAAAAAAAACTTTGATAAAAAAACTTATAACTACTTTTCTGACGAAATGAATAACGTTCTAAATATTTGGACCGCAACTATATATATATATATATATATATATATATATATATATATATAGAGAGAGAGAGAGAGAGAGAGAGAAAAAGTTTCAAATTAAAAAAAATTATAATGTTTTATTTTATGAAAGTATTTATTTATTTATATATATATTTGATATTTCAAATTGTCCTCAATTTTCATCAGAAATAACTGTTTGTTACAAATAAATTAAAATTACTGTTTGTTGGCAAGTAGCGTCCTTCAAGAGACGCGGACGTCATGTGATATGGAACGTCACTGTTCAGATATTCCTAACTTAAATCTAACTGTCATAAATATTTTAAAAAAATATTTTTTTACTATATCTAAAGAAATTACTTTATATATATATATATATACAATTTTGGTATAATATATATATATATATATATATATATATATATATATATATATATATATATATATATATATATATAATAAGCATTTCACCCCAAGCAAGGCATGAGTTCCACTAGCACGCGGGGTGGGGTTACGGAGAGTGAAAATGAGAGAAAAGAATGGGTGTAGGGGATACGGGAATGAAAAAATAGTACATGCAGCAGAAGATGGCAACTGACGTTGCACTTACATTTTTGAAGATTATAGATATCAGGGAGCAAGTGAGAGGAATGGAGTTCCATGTCGGGAAGCGCAAGTAAAGAGAATGTTGGAGTAGAAGTAGCAGTTACATTTAACTATTTCAACATAAATGGGTCGGAACTAGATGCCAATCTAGTAGCACACTTAAATTCATATAGTCGGAGCACCAGCGAAAGAAAAAAAAAGAAGCTTATCAAGGCAGTATCCATGAAAAAAATTATAGAAAATAAAGAAGGAAGAGACATCACATCTTTGAGAAATTTTCTGACGTCGAGAAGCCAATTCCGGCCGATTACATTACAGATTCTTCTTTGGATTTTGACGAGAACCACGAGATGAATGGCAGGAACACTAGACCAGATCTGGCAACAGTAGTCAAAGCAAGGACAAATTGGTGATTTGTAGATATGTAATACGTCACACGTGTGTGTATTTGTCTGTGTGCAAAATATATATCCTTAAAAGAGCAATATGAATAAAGACAAAAAGGTAAAACTTTATCAAGGCAAGTATAAAGATTTTATTTTTCAAGCAGCATTTATAAACAAAAGTAAAAATATTGGTAATTTTTCAAAATTTAAAAGACGCTCATAAATATTCATAAGATTAACTGAAATGTCTAGGTAAATTATGGAGGGAACATAATTTACTGTCTAATAAACGAAAGTGTGTAAATGATGGTTTTGAATTTTTTGAAAATTTTATGCAGTTAATATTTAAACAGTTTTAGTATGGAATTAATTTATGCATTATACATTTTCCATTTGTATTCATTCCTTTTGTTTTATTCTTGTTTTGATTCATTCATATATATATATATATATATATATATATATATATATATATATATATATATATATATATATATATATATATATATATATATATATATATATATATATATATATATATATATGTATAAAGCAAGCGTTAGTCTGTCACTGTCATACTTTTTCAACTTTACATCTTGAAGACGTATCCCAACGTATAATACCATTTTGGAATCAGGCAGACTCCGAGAGCAAATTAAAAATGATTCTGGACTGTCACCGGATCCAGAATCCTGAAATTTTGGATTCCCAAATTTTGATTATTGCGATAGTTTTCGGTGAATTTCGGCGAATAATTTTGAGTCCTTCTGTAGTTTATTATTACCTATGGCATCTACTCCTCCCTACCTATTGTAATGGAGGGTCAATCAATAGCACTCAGCAGGTGTTTGCTTAAATGCCGGCCAATAAGAACTGTGATACAGTGAAACAGTCTGTCTGTGGATGAAATTATATATATATATATATATATATATATATATATATATATATATATATATATATATAATTATTAATTTAAAAATATGATTCCAACATCGCTACATAATTTTTTTTAAGTAAATAATTATATTTATGCTCTACTTTTGTATCGAGCACTATTTTTTAAAAATAATAACAAAAATACTAAAGAACTTTTGATTATTTACCTAACGAGTTCTTACCTATTTTCTATATATTTTCACCCTCCCATATATATATATATATATATATATATATATATATATATATATATATATATATATATGAAGAAAGAAAAACTCCTCTTAGTCAAAGCGTCTCGTCCTCTGAGAGACTTTATCAAGAGAAATGCAAGAATTTTATTTTTTAAGTATTTATATACAAGGGCAAAAGTTTATTGGTTTTTCAAAATGGTTGCGTTTAGTAACACTTATGAATTTCCATCAGGTTAGCTGAAAAGTTAGGCACACTATAGAGGATACGGAGTGACATAATCTAATGTTTGCTAAACGAAAGGCAGTAAGTTATATTCATGATTATTTTTCTGCAAATTACTATATGAATTATTTTAGTTTAGGTTTAATTTATGTGTTATATACTTGAATAATATGATTTTATGTATTTTATCGTTTTCTTTTAATTAAAAAAAAAGATTGTAGTCATGTTATCTTGGGAAAGTAGCAATTCTTTCAACAATGGAGATATTGGAAAAATCCGTTGCGCAAATTTATATTTTTTATAAGATTCGATAGAATCACTCTCGGGAAATTTAGTTCTAAGTTATTTTCTTTTTTTAATAAATGTGACATTCTTTTGATTAAAATTGTGGTTGAATTTATCGGTATGTAGAACTAATGCATTTGATAAACTGCTGTGCACAAGGTCTCTTTTGTGTTCATGCATATGTTTTAAGTTTCCGCAATATATTGTAAGGAGCAGTTCTGGCCATTTATTTTTTATATACCTGTTTCAGAATTATTAGTTTTATGGGTATTCTTCTTTCTGGTCCTATCCATAATAGTTTTGGATGTGGTTGCAATTATTTTGGTGTTTAGGCTGGACAAAATTTTTTGAATAGTGGGTATTATGGATTTTGTTGGTACTGTTATGAAGATATATTTTGCTTGACTTTTCAGCTAACCTTATAAATATTCATGAGCTTTCCGAAATTTAAACATAAAAAAAACAAAAAAAAAAAAAACAATAACATTTTTGATAAAGTCCCTCAGATAACGACATTGACATTGACACTACGGACAATATTTACACCCCGTTACTCCCATCAAAACGGAAATAGAAACCCTCCTTATTTATATTATTCGGACTATTGTCCTCATCTTTGTCGCCATATTT
Organism: Acanthosepion pharaonis; assembly: GCA_903632075.3. NCBI lineage: Eukaryota > Metazoa > Mollusca > Cephalopoda > Sepiida > Sepiidae > Acanthosepion > Acanthosepion pharaonis. The sequence continues at coordinate 427,706 of CAHIKZ030002290.1, read as the reverse complement.
TTTACAACGTTTCGGCCGCTGTACGCTTCGGATTTCTTCAGGTGGTTGGAACGTCCAACTGAATCCTTTTTTTCGCTCACTGGGATAGATTGATCTACTTCCATGTGCCATGTTTAATGGATGTCAGTTATCAGTTATCTTTTGTTAATTTCCCTCTGAAAGTTCTCCACTGCCTTAGCCGGGTATTGAAATCACACTCTTTGGGTCTCGTCACTGGATGTAATTAACTAACATAATACTTCATCTCAGAAATATAGACAGAAACTTAAACTCTTCTTGTCTATCATATTCATTGATATCATATATATATATATATATATATATATATATATATATATATATATATATATATATATATATATATATAGAGAGAGAGAGAGAGAGAGAGAGAGAGTATACATTTGTTTGCATTGTTTTGGTTTAAGGTATGGATAGTGTCCACACCTGTTTGGAAATGACATCTTTTGAAGGCATACTTCTATCAAATTCCTAACATTTTCTTACTTTTATTCTTTTCTTTAAATATTCATTTAACATGTTTTATGGTGTAAACGTGTATACGCTTCCTAACCAACACAACAACTTATAAAACTTATTATTCCTTTGCTTTTCATTACTGAATAACCAGTTTTCTTTTGGCATTAAAGATAACAATATATATATATATATATATATATATATATATATATATATATATATATATATATATATATAAACGAATCATCCGAGAATTTCCTTTATTTTTCCCTCCTACACATCCTCAGATGTTTTTGTCATCTGCTTTTCTAACGCGCACACTTTTGTCTTTGTCACATATTTCCATGTTTTTATGATTTTCTTTAGTTTTCTTGACAGTAAAGTCTGTCAAAAGTTCAAATAAAATATGTCTAAATTAAATATAGTCTGGTAAAAGGCCACGTATATAGCACTACTAAGGTAGGTACCATGTTTTATATGAACACGCTTTCCTTCTTTTATATTCGGGTGTTAGGATAATAATTATATACGTAAAAATTATGATTATCTCTGTATCAAAGCAGAACCAATGAACCGAGTAAATATTGAATTATCCAAGGTAAAAACACTGCATGTTTATATTAAAGTGTTCAGAAAGTAGTTATGATTCACCACATTCTTCGCATTTTATGTGCTGTATCCCTTCAAAAGGCTGGCGATTATGGGTCTCCACAATATCCTTTCATTTATAGTTCTTGATATATGTTTCCTTTTTCTCTGCCATTCATTCACTCAAGTTCTCCAGGTAGTAGTAGTAGTAGTAGTAGTAGAAGAAGAAGAAGAAGAAGGAAATATATAGGAAATTGTGTCTGATAAGAAATTATATTGTCATCACAGCTATGGATACATGACGTTTATAGTTTGATAGGGTTTTAATCAAAAAAGCTGTAAAGAGCCAGTTTGAGTCCAAATTGAGCACCGAACACAAGGAAACACCATGTGTAACAGTCTTTTAACTAGCAAAGCCCATCCTTTCATTTTACCTCGCACTCAAGCGATCCGTCAGCCATGTGCCATGCGTGATACACGTTTAGGCGATCATATATCTTTCGATGCAAGACTGACCAGGCAGATTCTTTTTTCCTGAAGTAGGTTGCCATTTCTTTCTGCTGTAGACCTAGCTATAGAACCCGGTCTGGTCTGGTGATACAACTTAATATATTAGTTTTTAGGATAAAATATTTGCCATTAAAATTAGTTCCCTAGAACAGATTTTACGTAAGACTTAAATTAATATATTAGTGGATAGGATGATATATTTGCCTTTACCATTGGTTCCCTAAAGTGGGAGCTGGGGGAGAAGAAGATTCATATCTTTCGTAATGGTATTAGCACGTAAGTGAATGTAATGGATTCGACTGGAATTCGAATTCGACCCTCCGTTTCCCCAATCGAAGCAGCTATCCATTATTCCACCGTCCGTGTGATAAAAAGAGCGTTTTGCATGGGGAAAGGAAAAATCCGTTAGCTTCTTCTTCTTCTTCTTCTTCTTCTTCTTCTTCTTCTTCTTCTTCTTCTTCTGTGTGCCTTGTCACTTCAGGGGGTTGACGATGACGGCGCGTCATAAATTCAGGAAAGCAACGTACTACCTACCTGGTTAACTTGAGTGAAAGAATGACGGAGAAAAAGGAAATATATATCAAGAACTATAAATGAAAGGATATTGTGGAGAGCCATAATCGCCATCTTTTTGAAGGGATACAGCACATAGAATACGAAGAATGTGGTGAATCATAACTACTTTCGGAACACATTAATATAAACATGCAGTGTTTTTGCCTTGGATAATTCAATATTTATAAATGCAAATAATTTCCTTTTAATCGCCGTAAGCAAGGGGACAAAGAAGACACAAGGGGTTACTGCGTGTGAAAGAATATGAGAGGAAAAAGAGAGGATAAAGGAGAGAGACAAATAAAAGTACTGTAATTAATGAGACAGAAGATGACGATTGACATTGCATTTAAATTTTTGAAGATCAAAGTTGACTGGAAAGCAAGAAGCGGGAAGAAAGTCAACAAAAAATTCAAGTGAAGAAACTGTTAGCATAGAACTTACGGTTATATTTACCAATTTCAAATGGAAAATCATGAAACCTGTCTGCCAATCTATTAGTGCGCTAAAATTCGTAAAGTCGAGTTACCAAAGAGGAAAGCTCATCTGAACAATTACCGTGAAAATATTAACAGAAAATCACAAGGAAGCTACGTTAGGAGAGTGTGAAAGTGATTGAAGCCATAATGCCAGGACAGGATCTATAATGTTGCAGATAATATTTTTAATTTATCATAAATCTCTAGATATATAACAGAACCACCAGACGAAATTTGACAACCATATTCAAAGAATGACAACCTTATAAAGTAAAAAAAATTTTTTATGAGAAATTTGTCTAGCAGGATTCAGTGGAAAAAATATTGTAGCTGCAGACCTATAAATTGATTCAATATAATTGACCCCGTTCAGATCAGTTGGAAACTTTTGCCCGAGAAGGTCCAATGAGTCACACTCTTGGAGGTTAGCATCAGTCATTCTGATATAAGGCAAAAAATGTTCTTCAAGGCGATTAATAGCGACGAGCTTCGTTTAGTAGACGTTAAAATTAACAAGCCATTACTTGCCTCAGTTAACAACAAATGTTTTAGATCAGGTGCCTATTCGACCTCATCAAACTTATTACACACACGGACATCTACCTACTATTAGTATAATTAATTAATATTCTCGATTTCTTTTATTTCACAAGAAGCAGATAGTTATTGACACTTCACACAGAGCTATGCACCTTTTGCTCACACAGGTAAAATCTAACATATTTCTATACAAACAGAGAATAATTATAATACGAAGAAGGGAAAATGTTTGGCTGAGGAATACAACGCTGGTTACAATTATCATTGAAATGATGCAAAGAGGCTCAATCATTTGATTTAAATTGTGCTGCCCGATGGATGCAAATCTTAAATTTAACCTAATTTGATTTTTGCCATTACTGCTTTTAATTATCCCCTACTCGTTGGTTTGTCAGGAAGCGAAATATGTTTTATAATAATTTAAAAGAAGGTACCTTACATGTCGCACAAGGCCGAAAGTATGGAGCAATCAACGAGGATCGAACTCACTACTCAATTGTAGTTGATCCAGTGAGGCAAGCCTCTTAACCCTTACACCACATCAAAGTGCACAACGCAATATGTTTCATAACTCATAAGGTAAACTTACTGTATAAGATTAGTATATTTTCAATACATTTTCGCCCTAATAAATTTATTTACTTTAAGCAGAAAGTCGAAAATCTGACTAAAATTATAAAAATAATGCCCCTGACACACAAGTGAAGAGTGAAAAAAAGATGATTTGATTTGATTTATTTGTTTTACGACACGTTATGCGTCATTTAATGCCTAAATTTAATTTTCTTGTGTGCTTTGAAGTAATAAAAATATGATATATGTTATTCTGATTTCACAATTAAATGCATAGTAGATGATACTCCGATTTTGTGCATATACATGTTTTTGTAGATATAGCGGCAGTGATGTGTGTGCTTCAGATTGTAGTTTTGTTGACGTTATATTTTGAAATACAGTTTGATTCCTTTAAGAAATTGTAGCATATTATGTGAATTAATGTCATGAAAGAGTTCTTTCATTTTGGTTGGTTGGTTGGTTTTTGTTTATCATATCAACCACTATAGTTTATTTAATGCCGGCATCTAAATATTTTGAACACAGTTGCATGCCTTTAACTATAGATAACATTTATTTTTGGTTATAGGTGTCGTTTTTCATGTTTTTATATAAAATGTATTGCTTGTATTCTTACTATACAAATGTATTTTTATAGTTTCATAGTGTTTTTTTTTTTTTTCCGGGGACTCTAACAGATGCTCTCACCCTGAGACAAGATGAACTCGGAAACAACAGTAGTGAAGAGGTGGTTCCCTGCTCCTGAAAACCTCCAATATCCCGACGAGAGAAAGGCCTTGCTGTAGTTTATCATCAGTCCCAGGACGGGATATAGATGAGAAAACGTTAGTGAAGTGAAAAACAATAACAGAACAATATTCAGGAAGAAAGCGAATGCCTATTGGTGTTGCCTTTAAACATATGAAATCATAGTTGACTTAAACGCAAGAAGCTGGAAGAGAATTCTACAAGCGGGAACGGATAATACACAGACACAGACAGAAGTGAATGACAGAAACCGTTTATTTTATTAAACAATTAATTTATACAAATGAAGTTATAAATGGTCATAAATTTAATAGCTAATACTTGGCTGACATCCCTTTTGCTTTTTTTAATGCAAGGACCCTTCTAGGCATGCTAGCGATGAGTTCACGAATATCATCTTGAGGGATTTCTTGCTTTATTTGACGCAATAATCCTAAAATTTCGGGCTTAGAATGTGGCTTCCTGTTCTTTTTGTGGGGTTTTCGATCTAATATGCCCCAGAGGTGTTTAATAGGGTTAATATCCGGGGACTGACTTAGCCATGGAAGTTTACTGATCCCATTTTGCGTTGCTTGAGCAGTGACACGGAGCTCCATCTTCCATAAATAGGGAGTCAACTTTGCTCATTCTACTACTTGAGAATATTGGAAGAAGCCCTTTCTTTAATATAGAAGCATATTTGGTTGAATTAATGTTTCCTTCGCACTCCACAAGCTCTGAGCAACCATCACTCAAAATTGCACCCCATGCCATTACTGAAAGGGCCCCATGTTTCATCGTTGGCTGCAGTCTTTTTAAATCAAACTCTTGAGTATAGAGTCTCCATACCCATACTTTTCCACTGTCGGAATATAATGCGAATCTTAACTCATCAGAGAAAATGACAGTGGTCCAAAAGGTCACAGGTCTCTCCACCATCTCATGACCCCAATCATTTCTGCGTTTGATATTGGCTGGGCAGAGAAGTGGTTTCCTTCTCGCAGCTCTGCCATAGTAGCCCAGCTTGTGAAGATACCTGACAGCTGTTCTAGGACTGACATCAACATGTGTTGCTATGTCAGAGGCCTTGCAACGTGGATCCTGTTCAGCATTTCTTTCGACAAGACGCATGGTTCTTTCAGAGGGTCCAGGGCGGCCTGGATGAGGTTTTGTGCACTTCTTGCCCTCTCTGGTGAATTGTACGATGACTCTGTTAACAGTAGAAAGGGGTATTTTCAGATAATTTTCTTTGACTAAGACCACCTTCATGTTAGCCCACGATACGTCCTGGCTGAAATTCGGATAGGTCTGATGCTTCTTTGGTTCGTGGCATGTTCCAGTATTGTTATCTACAATTTTAATCAAATAATCTAAGTTAATTTATCTTGGCTATTAAAAAAAAATCAGAAATAAAATTTATCTTGGTGTCTATTCAATTCTGTCATGTCTGTGTAGCTTTTTCAACAGTAAAACAATGAAAACTACTTGCCATTTTAGTAGTACACCTACATTCGTGTGGTCGAAGTAAATGTGTAAAGCTCACTTGGAACATTGCTATGTAAATATGTCTAGACAAGATACAGAGAAGCCGCGTAAGGGCAATGGGAATCTCATTGAAATCGTGATGCCAGCTCAGAACCGATCTCGACTGTAGAAATCTAATAGTTTTAATGTCCCACCGTTTTACTGCTGAAGTAGTCAGATGTATCCGTAAGTTATATTCTAATAATTTACTTTCTCGTACGTCTCGCCTGTGGAATTCTCTTCCATTTTCATGTTTCGCTGCTGCCTACAATCTTCAAAAATGTAAATGAAACATCAATCCCCATTTTCTATCATCCGTGAGACACGATTCCAAATTTTTTACTCTGGATTATATCGAGATAATTTGCTTTCCTTCCTTCCTTCCTTCCTTCCTTCCTTCCTTCCTTCCTTCCTTCCTTCCTTCCTTCCTTCCTTCCTTCCTTCAAATCTCCCTCCTTTCCTTCCAATATCGTTCCCCATTCATTCATTCATTCATTCCTTTTTACTTCCTTCCACCTTCGTCCCTTCATTCCGATCTCCTCCCCCCCTTTCAATCTCCCACTTTAACTTCCTCCCTCATTTCCTTCTTTCCTTCCAATCTTCATCCCTCCTATTCTTCCTCCGTTCATATCTGCGTCCTTCGCTCCTTTGTTTCAATCTACCAATCTCCATTTCTTTATTCCTTCTTCCCACCATTCTTTCTTCCTTTCTTTCTTTCTTTCTTTCTTTCCTTACAAACTTCCTTCCTTCCAACCCCCTTCCTTCCTTCTTTATTTCCTTCCTTTTTTCCAATCTCACCCTTCCTCTTCTCCTTCCTCCTTACCTTATTTCTTCCTTCCTTCATACCTAGTTACCTACCTAATTCTCTTCCTTCCTTTCTTCCTTCTTTCATTCTCTCATTCCTTGCTTCCTTCCTTCCTTCCTTCCTTCCTTCCTTCCTTCCTTCCCTCCTTACTTACCTACCTAACTCTCTTCCGCCTTCCTTCCTTCATACCTAGTTACCTACCTACCTCTCTTCCTTCCTTTCTTCCTTCTTTCCTTCCTTTCTTCCTTTTTTCATTCCTTCCTTCCTTCCTTCCCTCCTTCATACCTAGTTACCTACCTAACTCTCTTCCGCCTTCCTTCCTTCATACCTAGTTACCTACCTACCTCTCTTCCTTCCTTTCTTCCTTCTTTCCTTCCTTTCTTCCTTTTTTCATTCCTTCCTTCCTTCCTTCCTTCCTTCCTTCCCTCCTTTATACCTAGTTACCTACCTAACTCTCTTCCGCCTTCCTTCCTTCATACCTAGTTACCTAACTACCTCTCTTCCTTCTTCCTTCCTTTCTTCCTTCTTTCCTTCCTTCCTTCCTTCCTTCCTTCCTTCCTTCCTTCCTTCTTACCTTCCTTCCTTCATACCTAGTTACCTACCTAACTCTCTTCCTTCCTTCCTTCCTTCCTTCCTTCCTTCCTTCATACCTAGTTACCTACCTACCTCTTTTCCTTCCTTCCTTCCTTCCTTGCTTCATTCATTCAGAATTAATATTTTATTTTCGAAAATAATCAAATGAAATTATTTTGTAAAGAGAGCTTTCAAAAATTAATCATCACTATCCTTACTCGTAAAACCTGTGAAAGTATTCTTTCATTCCTTGTCGAAACAATCTGCTATTCCGTTCACAATCAATCCTGATAGACTGAATTGATATCTCCTCTACATTTAAACGTATTTGTTATTATAATATTCTATTGAACTGATTAAGCAGAAATTATATGTCTGTCTTATGGCGATTTATTGATGGATATCGTTTTACGAAATATGCACTTGCAATGTCATTCTGAAAAGCAACAATAATTTTCTTATCAGAGCAATGGTTTGCTTTAGATTTTACGCTTAATTTCTAATTAGTAATAAAAGTCTATTCTGATTAGTTGGTTTTATTCTATTGGTTCTAATAATAGTAAACAGCTACCATATTACACACGCAGTCCTTATCAGGATGGAACTTTGGTTTAGATACTGACTTGCCTTTTTCGTACAGAATCTCACATTTAAGCACAGGATACGAGTAAAAACCTGCGGTGACGTTATCCTTTCATTCCTTTTTTTAAACATTCTGGGATTCTGTGAGTTCTCATTTTCATTTCTTTTATTTTAGTCTCGTACTTGTTTAAAAAAAAAGAAGATCTACACTGACTTATTTCAACGGCTAATACGAGGAAAATCTTAACATATTCAATAAAGACCTTCTCCCGGATAAAGATTTTATTTAGATATTGACTTTTTCGTCCAGAATTCTATATCTCCCACCAAAAAAAAAAAAAAGAAAGAAAAAGGGTGATAAATACATTCAACGCGAATATTTACCTTTATTCATAAGGTTAGTTATATTGTTGAAAAATAAATGTAAAGTTTATTACAATTGGATAGGCTTTATTTCTTATTTCAAAATATACTATTTGTGAAAAATTTTTCATTTTTATTTTGTTGACATAATTTTTACGTGTCAGACATTTTTCTCGTTCCGACATTTTTTTTCGTGTGGAGCTATCATTCATCTATTCTTAGTAATCGGTTTATTCCAATGAAGCACTAATTAAAACATTTTTCTATCAACTATGATTCACTTTGTATTTGTCATTCAATATATATCTTCATAATTCACTTTGTAGACGGACTGTTGTTGACGAATAAAATCTTTCTTTCGTTCTATTTCTCTTTTCGTCTTTCTATTTTCTTTTTTGTATTACTACCTTGTTATTCTTTTCTTCTTTCTTTATTTCTTTCTTTTTATCTTTCTTTTTATCTTTCTTTTTATCTCTTTTAATCATTCTATTTTCTCTTTATTATGTTTTTGTTTTCATTTTCTTCTTTTTTCTTTCGCTTTTATTTATTCTATTTTTTTCTTATTTTCGTTTTTATGTTTTTCTTTTCCTTTTTAGTTCCTCTTTTAATCAAGCCATTTTCTCTGATTTCCGTTTTCTTTTTCATTCCATTTTTCTTTCTATGTTTCTCATCATTTTTCTCTTATTTTAATTTTAGATCTTTATTTTCCTCTTTCTGTCTTTTTACTCTTTTAATCATTGTAATTTCAATTTTTTTACTTTTGTGTTTTTCAGTCCCTTTTTCTTTCTTATTTTCTTTTATTTTCTCCTTTGTTACTTTTGTATTTTTCTTTTCCTCTTACTTTCTTTATTCCTCTTTTAGCCATTCTATTTTTCCTTGTTTATTTCCTTCTTTCTTTATTTATTTATTTATTTATTTGATTTGTTATTTTATTTTCTCTTTTTTTTCTTTTGGATTTTTCTTTTTCTTTTCCTTTCTTCTTTCTTTCCTTTCCTATCCTCCTTTCTTTATTCTTTCTCTCTTAATCATTGTATTTTCACTTCTTTACGATTTTCCTTTCTTTCTTTCTTTCTTTCTTTGTATTTTAATCATTGTATTTTCTCTTTTTTTTCCTTTTGGATTTTTCTTTTTCTTTTCCTTTCTTCTTTCTTTTCTTTCCTTCTTTCTTTATTGTTTTCTCTTTTAATCATTGTATTTTCTCTTCTTTAAGAATTTCTTTTTTGTCTTTCTTTCTTTATTTCTTTCTTTCTTTCCTTGTTTTTTAATCATTGTATTTTCTCTTTATTTCTTCTTGGATTTTTCTTTTCTTCTCCCTTCTTTTCTTCGTTCCATTATATGTCTTTTAATATTTCTATTTTCTTTTTTTAATTTTTTTAATTTCTTTCGTTGTCTTGTATTCATGTTATTTTTTTTTTTTTACTTTGGTGTTTTTCTTCACTCTTTCTTTTTTTTCTTTCTTTCTTTCTTTCTTTCTTTCTTTCTTTTTTAATCATTCAATTTTCTCTCTTTTTACTTTTCAGTTTTCTTTCTTTCTTATTTCTTTCTTTCTTTTTTACCATTCCGTTTTCTCCCTTTTATTTTTGTGTTTTTCTTTCCCTCTTTCTTTCTTTATCCTTTAATCATTTTATTTTTCTCTTTTCTTACTTTTGCGTTCTTCTTTTCCACTTTCTTTTTCATCATTCTATTTTCTTACTTTTATATTTTCTGTTGCTCTTTATTTCTTTCAAATCGACTTTTACTTCTTTCTTTCTTTCTTTCTTTCTTTCTTTCTTTTTCATTATTATTTCTTTCATTTCTCTTTTTGCCACTACCACAAAAATAATTCTTTTGCACCAGCCCATAAAAGCTGAGAATTTGTTGAAAGATTTCTCGAAGCTGACCGAGTTCACAGGTGACACACACGATAATAAATTCCAATGACGTCATTCAACCAAATCTTGTCATCTTCATGTCAAACCCAACCACAACACCAGCAGTCTATCTTGTCAACTTACCGCTACTTTCCCACCTTTCAATGTCAAATGAGATTTCTTCTCACTAATTACATACTTTAACTTTTGCTCAAATCTCAGTTTGCACGTTATTCCGTTTTTAAATTCCTTTTTTTTTTTACAATTTCTCCCGGTTTCATTTCTTTTCATTTTCTTATATTTCCAAGTTTACTCCTTCTTATTAAATTCTATCGCCTTCTTTCTGTTCTCCTTTGATTTCTCCATCTTTAAACTGTCATCTGTATACAACCGCGTTCTCAGATCAATGGTTAAAAAATGGCTTTGAGCGAGTGAAGCCTGTGAATTTGGCAATGACCATCGTTCTTCAAACATTGTGATCTCTTCATTTTGGTCGTCTTCTCTCATTTCAACTGTTTTTGTCGTTTTAGTTTTTTTTATTTTCTTTATTTTTTCTTTTTCTATTTTCTACATTCTACTGCTTCTTTTATTTCCAACTTCTTTCTTTCTTTCTTTCTTTCTTTCTTTCTATAAGTTTTTCGCATTCTCTACATTCCCCTTCTTATTTTATTTCTTTTATTTCCAACTTTGTCTTTTTTTCATTTTTCCCTTTCTATCTTTTATAAGTTTTTCCTCAATCTCTACGTTTCCAATTTTTCTTTTATTTCCAACTTCTTCTATTTCTTCATCTTCTTCTTCGTATTATTATTATTATTCTACTTCTTCTTTCTCTTCTTCTTTTTCTACTACTGCTATTCTTCTTTTTGTTCTCTTCTTCTACTACTACTACTACCTCTTCTTTCTCTTTTGTCTCCTTTTTTCTCGTCTTCTTTCTCTTCTTCTTTCTCATCTTCTTCTTCTTCTGCTGCTACTACTTCTTTTTTTCTTCTTCTTTCTCTTCGCCTTTTTCTTCTACTACTACCACTACTACTACTTTATTCCTTTTATTTCATAATTTTATTCATCTCCTTTCCATTTTTCTCTCGTTCGTCTCCGATATTTATCTTTCATTTCTTTTAATTTCTTCCCTGAGTTCGTTTCATTTCACTTCTTTTTAATCCAATTTCTTTCAGTTCTTTTTCTTTTCTTTTCATTCTTATTCATTCTGATCCATTTTAAAGCTATTTTTCCTTCCATTCTCTTTCTTTCTCAATTTTATTCACCTCCTTTTACTTTAATTATATCTATGTTTTACATTTCTACTTTTTTTCGGTTCCACGTTTTTCTTTCGTATTTTCTTCATCACGCTTTAATTCTTTTTTTTCCCTATTCTTCTTTCTTTTTGTTTCGGTGTTAGATTTGTTTTGCTTTTTATGTCTTTTTTTGTTCTCAGTGCTCATTCATTTCGTTGTTTTATTCATTTCTTTGAAAGTCCTTCCTTTTTTTTTCGGATCCTTTCGATTCTTTTAATTCGTTTCTTTTAATTTCTTCGTTTTGTGAAGTTTCTTCTGTTTTATCTCATCATTCGTTTTCTTGGTAGTTTTGTTCATTTTTTTTTCTTTTATTCACTTCGGTTTATATTTTCCTTGTTTTTTTTAACACTTAAGTTTTTCTTCCTTTCTTTTCGTCTGTTCTTTTTTTTTTGTTACATTTCTTCTATCTTATCTTTTAATTCGCTTCCTTTCATTTCTTTATTTTATTCGTATCATTTCTTCATTTATTCGCTTCCATTTTATCACTTCTTTTCGTTTGTCACCTTTCGTATGGCTTACTTGTTGTTCATTTTGTTCAAATGATTGCACTTCTTTTTCAATTCGTCTCATTTTATATTATAGATTTTTGCACATGGTTTTTTTATTTTTTTTATTTTTACCATACTTTGAATTAGACTCAATTTTCATCATCTTTCAGTTAATCTTTGTCTCTTTATTCTTTGAATCATTTTTTACCCATTTTTCTCTCTTTTCCCGACATCTTCAGTTCGGTTTATTTCTATTTCTTATCCTTGTCGCCTTTAAGTTAATTTCTTCCATCTTATTAGTAATGCTTTCTTTTCTAGACTTTTCATTTCAGTTTTTTTCTTCTTCTGTGTCCCGTTTCACAGTTAACTTTCAAAACGAGGAAAACTCTTCACAATTAGCCCATTCCCTTTTTTTGTTTAGGTTTATTCCTTATATTTCTTTTATTCTTACTTACACTTTTCCCAACGTGTAAAAACGAGGTTTTCCCTGCTTCCATCTTGGATTTTTTTGTTCGATTTTCTCATCTGCAAATCCTTGATTAATTTTTAATTTTTACAATGATCGAAAACACCAGATATTTTGTAGAAAAATTATGAGTGTAAAATTGGAGTTTACTCGATTACAGTCGTCCGATGTAAGTTATATGAAACAAGATCTGCTCAAGCATCAGGCAAAATCCAGATCAGCTGAAACTACTCTGCATACAGATTCTGAAACCAAAGTACAAGCTGCCACATCAATGAAAAAGTTCAAACAACAAAAATGGGTAGAAAATATAAAGAGAGTTGAAAATAACGATACAATGAAAAGGTTGAATTTCCACAGTACCCCACAAAAAAGGATTAGAAGAAAACTTCCATAAATACTAGAAAGAGTGGGAACAATTAATGAATTTATTGAAAAACAGTTTTAAGACAAATTTTGTATTAACTTCAACCGCTAGTAAAGTTAACTATGCGGTCAGGGAATGCTAAATATTTACATTTTGGAAACGGCGAAGTTTACCTTTTTTATTATATTCTTTTTACTAAGGATTAATATCTTTTGCAAGAGTTATTACTTTATTTTCTTTTACATATATTTGTGCGATATTACCCTTGTCTGGACTCAGCTTGCATTACGGCCCGGCGACTGATTGATTTCGTCTACCTAAGATCAAATCACAACGTGGGTAGGTTAGACTAGAAATCAAAGCAGTTACTTCGGTAACCAGACGTTGGGGGCGAGCTGGGAACGACAAGGCTGATACCGAATCTAACCAGATTCCCATCCGAATCAGCAAAAGGTTAGAACGTGACATTTGGTGTCGCGACCAATGCCAAGTCACATTGGTCGTCACAAGATAGGATAGGACGGCGACGGCGCGGAGACAGACGCGGTGACGTCACAATTGGCGCTGCGACTCAGACAGCACGGCGGACGCGGCCAGGCAGACGTCACGATTGGCGGAGCGACACCGGGGGACGTCACACTATGTTTTCCTATATCTTTAAACGTTATGTTTAATAGATACTCGTATTTGTATATGTCTTCAATTATCTTGTAAGATTTAAATTCTCCAACCCCAGCTTTCCTCTTTATGTATCTCAGAAATTGCAACAGTCTTTGTTTAATCCTTTCTGTCTTGATTTCAATAAATGACCATCGATGGTATTATCATCATCCTTCTGTAGAAATACGTCTTTATTGCCTCATGTTCATTCTACATCTGGGAAACAATATGTCAGCATTCATTCATATATATAATGTTTTAAATATATCGCTATTCTAATACAAGATAATATTATTAATGAGACTTGGAGAAATTCTGACCATATCAAAGTAATCATAAAGGTTAATGAAATAGTGAAATGTAACTCCCAAAAGCTATTTCCCACCTGATGAATCGTTGAAAAACTTTTTACCGTTGAAACAATATGTACAGTTTTGTAGTGGGATATGTGCATGTTCTAATATAGCACTGCATTATATTATATATATATATATATATATATATATATATATATATATATATATATATATAAAAACAAAAGCTTCTTCGTACTTCAATTTAGTCAATAGGCTAATATAGGATGAAACCTTAAAAAATCTTTTTAACGTTGAAACAAGATGTATAGTTTTGTAGTGGGATATGTGCATGTTCTAATATAGCACTGCATTATATATATATATATATATATATATATATATTAAAACAAAAGCTTCTTCGTACTTCAATTTAGTCAATAGGCTAATATATAATCGTTATATACCGTGTCTATGAACACTAATAGGTACGCCCCAAACCTCATAAATACGTTGCCCACTTATATGCTAAGTAGTCCACCTCTAGCAGTGGTTTACCTACTTCACACCGCTGGCGAGTATTGTATTTTGTTGATTTTATAAAGATTACCGTTTCATTTCCAACCTCTATTTTGATTATTCCTCATTCAGTAACCCTTTCTAAGTTACACCAATAATAAATATCACCAATCTTATTGCCAATATTATGTTACCATTTTGTTTTCGTTTTATTCCTCAAATTTCATCATGGTGTTTGAAGTGATCATTAGTAATAGAGACGTTTTGCCTTTTTTCGCCTTTCCACGGACTCAACACTTTGGCCCACATAAAGTTCATTGAGTAGGTTACTTTATCGGACGTATTGGGAAAGTATCGTTTAAATTCGTCGTTTTCTATGTGACGTATCGCTTCAGGACGTGGGCGATCAGGGTTCTCCATAATATCCTATCCCTTGTGTCGTTTAGCAACCTGTTGCGCCATCCATTGATACAAACTCGTCAGGCAGGCGACCAGATGATTTCCCCACTCAACTTTGCTTTTTTATTTGTTCCCTTTACAAGGATGACGCAGATACGAACCCTACCTGAAGAGGCTAGAAAGAAAGAAAAATCTTATATAATAGCAGTCCTCATATATGGCAGTGAATACCAGTCAGTCTCTTCACAGAGGAAACTTGAAGCAAGCGATATGCGTTTCTACAGATGGAAAATGTTAATACAATAGACCGTTGTTAATACCATAGACCGATCATCTGAACACTGGTGAAATTTTATAGAAAAGAAAAACCAAAGGTCACATATACATGATCTCTAAAGTACATCACAAGGAAAGAGTGCTTGGAAAATTTATACTCACAGGATAGATTAAATGCCATTCATTAAACGATTGATTTTTTCTTTTTTTTACAGCTTATTAACTATTTTAATTTTATTTAAAGCCGAAACATATTTTTGGATTTCAATTTTTACTAATTAACCTATAGATGGGAGGAGAAAATGTAGATATATATCACAGAATATAGTGAGCTCGATTAGAATTTGAAGTCGTCTGTCCGTTGTCTTATTCCTTGTTTCTATCAATTATACCACCCGCACATCAATGCTTACAGAACCTGGTAATTCCGAGCGGTCACCCATCCAGGTTCAACGTTGCTTAACTTCGGTGATCGGATGAGAGCTAGTGTTTCAACGTGATAAGCTAGTAAGTCATATTGAAATTAAGAAGGACGGAGGAAAACATCTCGTAACCTAACTAGCGAACATTAATGGATGGCAGAAAATGGTTTAGGAGAGGCAACAAAAAGAGAACATTCAAGAAGAGCTACAAAAGTCAGGAAATTGGAGAGAGCCATTATCAACAATATCCTGAAGTGACACGGTACATAGAATAATAATAATAATATAACACTAATAATAGAACATGATCTTGAATCATTTTAAAGGTAGTCAGTTAAGAATAGCATAAGAACTGTGGTTAAGTTTGCTATTTGTCATTTTGTTTTTCAGATTAAGGGTCTCAAACTCTCACCCGACCTTAAGTGCGACTCGTACATACGATCTGTTGCTAAGGATACAGGTAAAATAATCGGCTCCCTGTACCGATCCAGTAAGTATCTAACTCTTGCTAATATCCTCTACATTTACAAAAGCCAGATCAGTCCAAAACTGGAGTACTGTTGTCATATTGGCAGAAGCTGACAAGACCTCACTCTCCAGCCTTGATAGAGTTCAAAAGCGTCTCTGAGCCCTTGTGGGTGACGAATTATTCTCTACCCTTCAACCCTTCTCCCATAGGCGAGATGTGGCAAGCCTTTCTTTGCCACATTTTCTATCTGTTGCTACTATCTTAAGTAATTAGTTAAATTTATATCGCTACCTGATTTTGACGTCCTACTCCTTGATTTAAAATTGATTTTTTTCTTTCTTGTAAGTAATATAAAGCTAAAATATATTCTTAGATAGTAAGAAATTTTTTGAAGATTATAATTATTTAGTGATGTCTTAATTATGTACTATGTACTAATTAACCTATAACTGATGAGGGGATAGATAGTGGACACATAGCTTTCTCAATGGCATTTGCGCGTAACTTATAAGGAACTCGACTGGAAGTGGAAATCGTCTCTCTGATATCCAGTTTTGTGCCGTTATCCATTATATCAGTCGCACATTCAAGCTTACAGCACCCGATATTCGCAAGCGGACACCCATCTAGGTAAGTACCAAGTCCGACGTTGCTTAACTTGTGATCGTACGAGAACCAATGTTTCAATGTGATATGGCCGTAAGCCATTCTAATACGTGGTTCCAATCTTGTGCTGTCTGTTGTTGGAAACCAGGGTTTCTGTCTTCTTTTTTTTTAACAGTCTTTACTTCTGACTCTCTATAATAATCTTTTCTAAAGGTCCTTTCAGGTTTCTGAGTCTCTGGTCTACGTAGTGAAAGGGGAATTAATATAAACCCTCTTTTCAACTTGAAAATTTACGCAGCACAATTTTATTTTGGCCTTTACAATTTCATACAATCCTACATTTTCAAATCACCGCGACCTGTATGATCTGTCTTATTAATTTCAGTAACTTAATGAGAACCTTATTTATCTATATAGATACACCTATAAACTTCTCTCGCTCTCTCTTCCTCTCACACACACACACACATATATATATATATATATATATATATATTATTAGTTATATTTTCATTTTATATTATTATTGGATTTATTTATTTGTATTTTTAAATTCAATTATTATATTTAAGTTCTATTTTTATATTTTGTATTTTATTTTTATTTATTTTATAAATGATTTTTATTTTATCTTTACTTTTTCTTATATATATATATATATATATATAAAAAAAAGTCTTAAACACTAATATTCCATATGTATGTGTATATTAACCACTAATATTATCTCTCTTTCTTAATAATATATATATATATATATATATATATATATATATATATATATATATATATATATATATATATCCAAGTATATGATTGGTGTATACGGAACAAATCCGATAACCAACAATTACTATTCTTAAAAGAGTGCTCAATGCAGAGTTGAGCGAATATGATTATATATATATATATATATATATATAACCAATTCATTTTAGTAAATTTTTAATCAATTCATTTTTTACCAATTTTTTTTATTGTTTCCACATGTCAATGGACTGATCTGCTATATTACCAGCAGTCTATAAATATTGAAGTATGACGACGTTCAGTTTCCATTTTGTGATTGACTTGTAACTGCGTTGAGCACGTGACTTCCGATAATACCTGCGTAAACAATCTCTTTTCGTCCTTGTTTGACCTCCATTTTGCAACTTTTTGGATTTGAAATACAGTGACGAACTGCTATCGACATTTTTAAATTAAACATTTATTTATATTTTCCGTTTTGTAATTCTTTTATTTTTCTATTTAGTTTTCTTTATTTTGGAGCTTAACTACCCGTTAAGTCCTAATATATTTTTTCATCCATCTGTTTCACACTAGATAAATATACTTTTTCTATTCGATAATGTTTACGACGTAACGTCAGACTTGTTTATTTCATTCATTTTCTTTAATTTTCTGTTCTTTAATACCTTTTTAGATTTTAGTCTTTTCATTAACTATTTTTATTTTTGCGACAAAGAAAAATAAAAGTAAAGTTTCTTTGTAACTTGTTACATTTTTTTTCTTTGTTTAAATTTTTGACACATCTTCGGCCATTTTGGTTTGACATGGGTTTTATTTTAGTTATTTTTTAAAGTTTATTTTGACTTTCAGTTTCTATCGTTTACACGTAGCAGTTGAAGACTAAAAAGTAACTTTGTCTGTCATATCTATTTTAGTAGGCACCACCAATATGGAGGCCTTTTTCCCGAAATAAAAGCAAAATTCGTTACTAGCTCTTTTAAATTAAAATTATTCCATTTGTATTCGATAATTCCTTGAATAATTGAATTCAAATGGAATTTCCTGTACGTAGTCATTACCGAATGAATCAGTTATGTGCCATGTGTGATACACGCTTAGGCGATCGTGTATCTTTCGATACATGACTGATGAGGCAGATTTTTCCCCCGAAGTATATTGCCCTTTTTTTCTGTGGTAGAACAGTTGCCATCAAAGGCTATAGAACCCTGCTATTTACACATAGTTTGGGTGGGGGGGAAGACGATTCATACGTTTCCCAAGAGTATTAGCATCTAAATGAATGTAATGTATTCTACTGGAATTAGAACTTGGCTCTCAGATTCCTCAATCCGAGCCGCTATCCATTGTTCCACCAATACTATACTGAATATTATTTTATTAGATATCTTTGGAAATATTTTGGCGCGATTTCACACCCAACTCTTTAGATATCTGGCGTGTATATATATGATTTGGGCGGGATTGTCAAATTTATTAAGTTGTATAAAGCAAATCCGTGAAGACTTACTACAAAAAATGTATGCATTATGGAGTGGTAACGTACTGAATAAATAACGCAAAAAAAAAAAAAAAAAATCAATTTTTCTTGCTGTTGATGCTTCTATAATGTAATAAAACCTTTTATTTCAGATTAGACAGAAAACAAGCCATTAATAATTATTTTAACTTGTAAATATTCCAGTTCGATTTTGAGAATTCATGACATTGCTGTTCGTAGAAAGATTTTTATTAAAGACATGTTTGGAGAATACACAAATGAAAAGGCTGATGTCATTTTCGAATGAATAATTAAAACTTAAAAAAAATAAATAAATAAATAAATAATTGGTAGGTCATTCTTTTAAAAATTTCCATATAATTTGGGAGGAAGACGTTCGCTGCTTTTCTCTCGAGCAATCAGGAAAAGCATCTCAATATTAGAAAAAAAAATTAAAAACCCTTGAAATTTTACTGACTGGAAATTTGCTGAAATTGATGTCAAAAATCGATAAGTTTTCAAATTCTCAACGAGTGCTAACGGTCATCAGAACTTGGCAGATTTGGGTGATGGTGGTTGGAAGAAAAAAAAAACATTAAGTATATCAGCCCCCACTCATGAGCAATGATGGACAATACTGAAATAAAAATAAAAATTACAACAGTTCTTTTCTGAGGGTGTCACTATTTGTTTACCTTTCTCTGCATATAGCTCTAAAATGAACGTTTCCTTCGACATCTTCCTCACGACGGAAACATCCAAACTAAAAATGGGCCTTGAACCGATGGACAAAGGAGTTATGTGTGTGTGTGTTTTTTTTTTCAGGACTATCTTTAGAAAAGAGATTCGACAGGCATCAGTTCTTTAGTTAGCAAGAGTGAATGAGTTCTAAGGTTGGAGCGTCCTCAGGTGAGTGTTGCTAGCGGCGTGGATATATACTGTGTTCAGTAAACCCATCTTATTGCTACTATGAGAATAAACTGTCAAGGAAGTTTTGTTCTTTTTACGGAGCGAACCTTAATAGCTGGTCGACAAGCCTTATTTCACTTCAGTCTCCTTCACCCGTTGGGCGCACTAATTGAATGTTACATGGTTCCGCAATTTGGGCGGGAAGGTTATCTCTGTGGCAATGTGGTGCCGCCTCTATGTTTTTAGGCTTTCTTGACGTTATACTAGTCACAATTTAGACGACGTAACAGGAGAAATCTCAAAGGAGAGAAAAGTTTTTACTCTTCCTAACTAATTGTGTACTTTAACCATTTGTTTAAACTCGATATTAAGTAGGAAAAAACTTCCTCCACCAACGACTTTTTGGCGAAAATTAGGCGAATGTTGGGCCTAGGAGTCGTGTGAAAGGAAATGATCTAGTGTTCCATCTAGATACCGGCTAAACAAATAGGTTTACGGCCATGTTAGGTTTAAACTCCGGTTCTCGTACGATCACTGAAGTTAAGCAACTTAGTCTGGTCAGTACATAGATGAGTGGCCGCTTGGGAATACTAGGCACAGTAAGCTTGGATGTGTGGGTGGCGTAATGCATAATGGCTCGGAATTGTTAATCGGCGAGCAGAGTTCTAATTAGAGTTTCGTTAGTTATATTGACTTACACGCAAATACAGTATGAATCCACCTGTACTCCTCCCAGATATGGGTTAAGTAGTAAGAATTCTATCATTAAAGACATTATCTAAAACATTGTGTACAAAATGTCTAATTTCGGCATTAAATCACGCACTGGCTGATATGCTGCTAGACAAAATCAAACAACCGGCAAAACAAGACGAACTCGGCCTCAGAGATGAGCATGTGTGACACTCAGTTCGTGATCCAAATCTTTTTAACTAAGATCTAAGCGCGTTGGCATTTGTTTTTATTTTATTTTTATTTCTTTCATTTCCCAGCACATCGTCTATTAAGTGACAGATATTTCGGTTCTCGAGTAAGTATGGCTGACTTTTGACTTTTCTCGCGTCTTTATTTAAATACGTACACGTTTTTGTAGTTGAAGGCGTGATTAATTTTCCTGGTTAAATCCCACATTTTTTTTCGGTTAGTTAGCATCTTGGTCGCAATTATGATTGCGCTAATTGGAGTTCTAATACTAACTACCGTTTTTAATATTGTAAATAGGTTATGTAAATAAAGACTGGGAAAAAGTTAAACATTCTTTCATTATCTCCGAAAAATATGTACATACGGGACTAGTTTGGACCTCAGAAAATTTGGTATTATGATCTGTAGTAAGATTGTGCAGTGTAAAATTAAATATTTTGGTTAAATGTTCAGCAACTCGGTCAGTGTTTACGCCTAGCGAAGAAAGTGACAGGACAAGTATGGACCAGTCCTTAGCTTGGGCCTTTTGGTGAATTTGTACTTTAATGTGTTTGTACCAGACGATTTCAATTGCATCGATGATAGAGAGGTATCAATAAATCGGTAACTTACTGATAGGAAGCATTGATATTTGGTTAGAGATTCAGGCTGCGATGTTTTCATCAATCCTTGCATAATGAAGATTTACCATTGAAAGAATTATTAAGTGTTGCATTACAGAATTATTTATTCAGAGTCATTCGTATGTATTAGGTTGGTGCAAAAATAATGACGTAATAATGTCGTTCTTTGACGTATTTTCTAAGGTCAAAAACGACATTATTACGTCATTATTTTTGCACCAACCTAACAGATATAATTTGATGGACATTTTTACTAAAAAAAGACATTTTTTCCTACACATGCATCCCTAATGGGCGTGCGGATGCTTGTGTTCTTGTATCAATGATTTTTCAGCTTCTCTACCACCCTCCATCCATTTTGCATCCACCGTTAAGCAATTAAGGAATTTTCACAGTATCATTTGTTTAATCCCATCCTTCAAGTAAAATGGCGAGGAATCCGATTGATATTGTTTTATGTTTCGATAATGGTTCTGAATTAAGGATTTCGAGTGCGTAGGTTGCATCCTTCAGAAAATACTGTATTTAATAGATGAAAAAGTAAAAAAAGAAAAAAAAATTACGCTTCATATAGACATAGCAATAAAAAGAGGAGGGGAAGAAAACGTAAATCAACCCAGTTAAAGATATGAATTAAGGCGGAAAAAAAATTAAATCCGGAAGAAAATGAAGAAATATGGCAAAGAAGAGAAAATAACGAGAGAGGAAAAAAAAAATGGACGCTATTGGCGTTTCGCACCCCATACTAAGAAGTAAATCACAACCAGATAAATTTATAAAATGAAAAACTTATTTTTAAAAACTGTTGTTTTTTTTTTAAAGTTTAAAATAACATTTGAACTGTTGCAATTATTAATAATTAAATTTAATTCACAAACATGGTTTTAAAAAGCTTATAGATTTTTGCTGTCGAAAGTTTCTAAAAATGAAAGCTAGAAAGATAAAGAAATTAAATGTATTATTTAAAATTAAAATCCAGAAATTATTAAACAAATATTAAGAAAAAAAGTGATATCTATTCGTATTTGTTTTCTTTAAACTAAAAAAAAAGAACTGAAGACAAAAATCATCGTGGGTTGACAGTATCATGGGGGGGGGGGCGTGAAAGTGTAATAGCGCCAAAAAATGTACGTAATGAAATAAGAAGAATAAATAAAGGAATGAAAGATAACCGGATTGTTATCGGCACCTGCTTGAATCGGAGAATCAGGATCGTTATTATCTCTCCCTATTCTCACCTCCGGGTGGAGATGGCTCTGAGTCAGTTTGACGAGGTCGTTCGCGTGGATTGGAATTTGGTAGATATCTCTACGTGACAGAAAGTCCATATACTTGGCCAGAAGCACCTCGCTAGCGGTTGAAACAGGTGAGATCTAGCAAACCGTTGCATCGAGCTGTCGGATGCTTAGCCAGAACTTCTAAGGTATATGATTAAATAGGAAACAAAAGAAAAAAAAAACGTATGAAAGAAAAATGAAAAAAAAAAAATACTGATAGAATGAAAGAAAATAATTCCAGAAAAATGAAAGAAAAGCATTTTTCCAGAATAAAAGATGGAAGGATTGTTATAGTAGCGATATTTATGTAAAGAACGAATAAATAACAGATATACTTGTAAGAAATAATGATTACAAAAACGATCTGTAAGAACTTATAATAAAAAATCATGAATAAAAAAATTGCTGCAATAACGATCTTTTTAAAGAAAATATTTATCCAAAGAAAGAACGGAAGACTGAACAAATAAATAAAAGAAAGGATTACAAGAACTATCTTGGCGCTATTACACTTTCGCATCCTTCGTTTCTACCATTCAGCAGATCTGCTTGTTATTGTTAATTATATGTAAATTAAAATATAAGCCTCGAGAAACAAAATCCATGTTTATAAAATATGAAATAACGCCTTCAATTTCGTCAAATAAACTTAAATTTACTAGTTAATTAATATCAAATTAGATAAAATCATCAGCTTCTTAATTTAAACTAAAATTGAAATGTACATATATTCAAGCATTATCTATTGCGTTTATTTGCCTCAAATATGGAGAGGAAATTAGACATAAGGCAAGTTTAAGGCGAGGCCAACGCACGTGTTATATGATGTAGCGGCAAAAAGAAAAAAAAATCCATTGTAGTAGGCCCACATATCAGTCCAGACTGTCATACCTGGGGTAATACATTGCTGAATGACAGGATGCAACGAGAGTAGGGAGAAAGTGTAATAGCGCCATTATCTTTAAAGTTTGAAAAATGTCAGATTAACTGATGACGGAGATATTAATAAATTGAAAGGCAAAAAGAATTTTGTTTGATGGGATGAAGGACAAAAATCAGTCATTTGAGAGGCTAATTGTTATAACGGAAATAAATATATTAAACTTTTAAACTAGGTCTGTCCCATATAACGCTAAAAAATGTAGTATACCCTGGAGATAAAAGGTACCCAAATTGATTAAAAACAAATTTAACGTGTAAATGTTTATATTAGTATTAAAGAGGGAAGACCAAAGTATTTTCTGAATATTTTTTCAGATTTTTTAATCTTTCCTATAAATGTTAAAAATTTTATTTAAAAATCTTGTTTATCCCGAATCAAAAAAATTTCGTAAATTCGATCTTATCGGCCATTTCTGCCCGTGTTTGTAAACAAAAATTAAAATTAGTTCAAAAATCATAAAATTCAGCTACACCTTTTTCTTTTGTTATCTTAGGAAATTTAGAATGATTAAAGTATACTTAATGTAATTTGAAAGAAAAATTACTTACTTTTATAGCAGAAATTTTTTTAATAGAGATATTTCCAACCGTGGTGCTTGCTATGGCGCGTGGTTGAGGGGCGTTAATTGATGTACATCAATATATTGACAACTTACGTCAAGGGAATTTATCGTACGGTAGCGCAGAAATGATGTAATTCGTTCTAATTTTAAGTGAACCTGGTTAGTAAATTAAAAAAAAAAATCACTTTCATTTTTTTTTTTTACCTTAAGTTTGAGGAAAAATTTCTGCACTAAAAATAACATTTAAATTATGAAAAAAAAATCATATTTTACTAGTAAAAATAAAACAGTAACAACATTTTTTTAAATTGAGTTGTATTATTTGTCATGAAATATTTTTCTGAGAATATAAAAAATACATGAAACACCATTAAATTTCATAATTGAAACAGGTTAACTTAATGAAATGAAATTTTATTTCTTTTTATTAAGGCAGACTTTTTTTTTATTTATTAATACTTGTGATATGGCAGTCATTGGAGTTTTATAGATATTTTATTTATTAAAAAATTAACATTGACCTGCTATGCAATCGATTTCAAACTTTCCTGTGTTGTTAACTGAACGAATGCAAAGCAATTTCTAAAGTAAAAAAAAAACTTGCTTCTATAAAGAGAAACAAGTCTACCTCATGTGACACTATTTCAAATCTGTGCATCCATACTTTTGTTGGAGATGATTTTAAATACAATTTTGGAATATTAAAAGATTATTTTAATAAGCTTTCAAATTTATGATCTTTAAAAAGTAGAGAACATAATGTCATTTCCATAAGGTTTCATAAAGAAACTTAATTATAAAATATATAACAACATTTTGTCATATTGTGTAATAGAAAAAAAAAGAAAAAATATTGTAAAAATTCATTTTTCATCAAATTTTTTTTTCCTTTCAGATAAAAATTACCTTAGTAGATGTTATTCAGAAAAGTCATAAAAAGCTTTTTTAATTAAATATTGTCTTAGTTTTATTGGGTTTTGTATTTTTACAATTAAGGTAAAAGTTTGGACAATTTTGCGCATTTTTTACCAAAACCGATGATTTAGAATCTTCAGAGTCTTGTGCATTTAATTTGTGTTTTGACCTAAAAACAAAAAACAAAGAAAAGATTTAACCTAAATTTAAAACATGCTACAAATGAAAAAAAAAATTAAAATAATTGAAAAATACCTTAGTCTTTAATCTCAATAATAACAAACTTTTTCACGATAAAGTTTTGTTTTTATTAAGTTTGGGGTCTTTTTCTTCATGCTATGCGTTTTTGGGCGACAAAACGGACAAGCCTATTTTAAACGTTTCAATGAAACTGGATTACGCGTTTCGGCCTTACTAGGTTTTATCAGATCAAAAACGAAAGAAATAATCAAGTATATGTATAAAATGGGATAAAGAATCCAGACGGTTAAGATTAAGAAATAGGATAAAGAATCCAGACAGTTAAGATTAAGAAATAGAAACAGTTTCATTGAAACTACGAGGTTCGCACTTAGGATGACATCAGAACAAAAATGAAAGTAATTGTGTGTATGCTTAAATAATATATCGTTAGTAATTTATCCAAGCTAAGCTGACTCTCTCTCGATGAAAACGAAATCGTGTGATTTCTGTTTAAAGGAAGACGTTAATATTTATATTTCCTTTGCAATCCTCTTGTTCTTTTCAGAATATATTTAAACATGTTTTCTGCGTTGAATTTAAGGCAAATACTTATCTTATTTTCAGAATGACTCGAAAGCAAAATATTCATATTGCTTTTTTCTGAAATGAATTTAAGATAAATCCTTATCAGATTTGTCTTTGATTTACGTGTCCATGTAAATGTACAATATGTTCCAAAAGTCGTATTATCAGTGACAATATTTTCAATTTTATATTTACTTACTAAAATATTTATTTCTGTAGAAATAAACAGAAAATTTGACACAAGACCTAAAAATAAAGGGAATGGGGGAAAGGACGGCCATCATCGGTTTTAATATAAAACTTAGCTAGCCACAACCACTGACCCAAGCACACAAACAATAATCCTAAGACCAAAATACATTCTTACTTACCTTTCTTATTTACATCCACCAAAATACTTTGTCTCAATGCAATCCTGAATAGTCCACATATATACAAATCGTTGTCTGGGGGGGGGGGGTGAATAAAAACAATTTTTAAAAAATCCCCAGTGTGTATATACAATGTGAATTTAAAATATTTACAAAAACTAAACAGTAATTATGTTAGTAATAAAAAAAACCCACAAACCTTAAATGTGGCAGAAATATCAGTTAACTGAACGAAACTGATGCGAGACTATAAAATATAGAAACATTCATCCATTCCAAGCACTCACTCTGACACAACAACAAATACGAAAAAAAGCACACAAGTGAAATGAAAGGCGCCCCGCATCCACCAGAGAACTCACATCACTGATGATATTTATTTCCGTAAAAAAACAGAAAATGTGGCACAAGGCCTAAAAAAAGGGGGGTTGGGGAAAGAAGGTCATCATCTGTTTTAATTTAGAAACTTAGCTAGCCACAAGCACTGACCAAATCAAACAAAACTATATTCTTATCACCAAAACAACACATTCATACTTACTTTTCTTACTACATCCACCAAAATACCTCATTGTCTCAATGAAAATCCTAAATAATCCCTCATATGAACAAATTGTCTGTGAGAGGAGGGGAATAAAACAAAAAGTTAAGAAATCTCCAGTGATTATGTACAATATGACTTGAAATATTTACACGTAACTAAACAAAATCATCTTAGTAATAACCCCTCCTCCCAAGCCTTAAATGTGGCAGAAATATCAGTTAACTGGACGAATTCGATGCGGGGCTATAAAAATATAGAAAACATTCCTCCAAGCACTCACACAGACACTCACTCATTCTGATACAACAACAAATACGAAAAACACACACGTGAAACGAAAGGCGCTCTGCATCCACCATAGAACTGACATCATTGATCACTTAACGAGGGAGAGGATGGGGAGTTATACTTACTTACTAAATGGTATCATGTTTCTGTATGTGACAATATATTATTAAGAAATTTTATTGGTTGAATTATGGAAGATGATGTCATGCAAATTTTCCCTGGTTGCTGTTTCACAGATTCTGTCAATTGTTCTGTGTGACTTTGGGAACACACTCTATAACATAGAATATAGAATCCAGACAAAGTTTGAAGAATGAGAAATGTAAAATCGTTTCAATGAAACTAGATTACGCGTTTCGGCCTTACTAGGATTTATCAGATCAAAAACGAAAGAAAGTATGATTGAAACAATGAATAAACGAACAATTAAAAGAATGAAAACGAGGGATTGAAATAATGGTCCTTATAACGGAAATACGTTTGAAAATTACGAATGATTGAAAGATTGATCGTTGTAAAAAAAGAAAAAAATGGAACAAACAAAAATTTATAAATTGTGAAAGTATTGATTCGAAAGAAAGCCAGAAAAGTTATGCAAAACAGGAAAATTTTATAAAAAAGGAAATAGCTATTTTTTAAAAAAATTGTACAAGACAGTGTATTCAATAGCAGCTGATAAAACTTCTTTGAAGATTTTTTTTGAAGAAAAGGATTAAGATTTCTTGCTAAAATCGACAAAGTAAAAACGAGAGATTGAATAACAAAACTAATGTTGAATCGTTGTTTATTGATCAACGTTCGGATCTAATTGTTTGAAGATTGAGGTTTTCGGAACGCCATCATGTCTGTGTTGTAATAGTATGGAGGTACTCGTATCGTAATCTACTGGTTACCTGCTATTTTTTTAAAAATAAATCATGCCACTAATTATGTTTTAGGTATTTTTC
>CAHIKZ030002290.1:372500-390000 GCA_903632075.3 Acanthosepion pharaonis | reverse complement strand
GTCTATTCAGTTCCTCCTTCGTCACCGAGGCCCGTTGGTACAGTTAGCATGACGCTTGCGTTGGATCCATACGGTTCGGGTTCGAATTTCTGTAGTGGATGATCCCTGCTGCTGATGAAACGGTCGTCAAGTGCTTTCTGAATACTGTTGAGGATTCTTCTAGGTTCGATGAATTACTATAATATGAATATTTATATGATTCATTGAATAATTTAGACGAGTTTTGTCCATTTATTTTATTGGATCCTTTTCGTATTCACGGACAAGCTTTTTTGTAACATTATTAAAGGAAGAGAAAATCACCGTGTTGTTACATTTTCTTCCGAGTACTTTCGACATAGCACAATGTCATCATCAGGGTGTTTATTTCAAGGCAGATATTGTGTTCATCATTTTCAGAAAAATTGCTATGTTCATCTGAAAGTTATTTTTTTTACTTGCAATATACACAAGTAATATATATATATATATATATATATATATATATATATATATATATATATATATATATATATATTGATACACTTGTTTTAGCTGGTATATGTCGAGATATCCAAAAAGAACAATCTACCTCCGTGTACTAAATAAAGGGTTCGGTCCGAAAATCCAATTAATATCATCTGAAGAATGCCGGAGTGTACAACGGCCAAAACATCGGGTATATGACAATAAAGACGAGGACAACAGTCCTAACAAGGTAAATAGAAGAAAGAAAATGGTGGCTTCGCGGGTTACACATATACAATAGCTTGATACCGAAATAAGATACTTTCTCGCGCGATTATATTTGCGCATAAGCAAATTTTGGCTGTCAATGATGCATAAAAACAGGAAGAAATAAGACGGCGAGGAGAAAGGAAAAAAGACGTGTCGCGGTCGGGAATGAAGAAACTAATTGTAGACATTATTTGCAACAAAAAAAAGTGTAAAGCTTTTTTTTTGCTACACTGCTCTACATAAATGATCCACCTAAGAGTATACTTCGATCATTTGTCAATATCTCTGCTGATCATACAATGAATATATGGGTGCACCTCCAAAACCCTCAATGACCTGAGTTTGGCTGCTGATCTCTCTACAGACGGAGCTTTAGCAGATCAGTGGGGATGGGACTGGCTGGTGATATTCAATGCCTCAACAAGTAACCATTTACCATCGCCGATCGGACACAAAACTTTCATAAATTGCCACAAACGGATATTCTCTGAGATAGGCCATGTGCCTTAAACATCTTTTGGGACTTAATCTCAACACAGATCTCAAGTGGAACTCGTGCATAATTCCATACCTAAAGATGCTGGAAAAAATGGTCGTTTCTCTGAATCGGTCCAACAATATCTCACTCCTCCTTGTCTCCTCTACATTTACAAGAACCAAATCAGGCACAAAATGGAGTATGCTGCCATATATGAGCGGGAAATCTTCCCTTTCCATTTTCGGTTGCCCCAAAGCGTCCCAGCGTCCTTGTACGTTACGAATTAATTTCCCCTCTACAAACCCTTTCTCACAGGCAAAACGTCGCAAGCCTATCGCTATTTCAGTGGAGTGTTCAGATGGACTACATTCCTTACCTCCACTAGTCCTAAACTTCAGGGTTAAGCCTTCTCCCCCATGATGCGCAGATTGTAGTGAACCACTCACATGTTCTTTGTATTCCACTGTTAAGGTGCACGTTCTACTCTTCTTCCCTTGTACGACTGCCTTGGGGAATCGATTCGCCAAAGGATGCTTCCCCAATCACTACAATCTTAACCTGTTAATGTCTAGGGTTAGCCGATATCTTTTACATCGAGTAGACATCGCGCCGTGTCCAGGCTGAACACCACGGTAAAAAAATATAAACTTAACCGTTTTTTTGTTTATTTCAGTCCACACCATTTAGTGTGCGTATGCGCAAGCCTCTTAACGTTAATGTTGCTGCTGCTGCTGCTGCTGCAGAAAAGAGGGAATAGTGATAAAGAATCTCTGAAGTTACTATTTGATTTTGTGAATGTGCTAGAAATAAATTTAAAATTTTGTAATAGAATCAACTCGCATGAAAATCTGCAACCGCTATATGTTAAGTCTGCGACATAGTTCCTTGTAAGAAACTCGAAGACAAACGTGAATCTGATAGCATTTTTATGTGGATGGCAATGCCCAGAAGTCGTTTTTTTTTAATATTTTTAAGCAACTAGCAGTCTTTCTGTTTGTATATTTATTCTATGGTTTGAATAAGATTGTCGATGACCTTATATATTTGTCTTTTTGTTTTAGAATATTGTTCAATCTTTACAAGTACCAAAAACCACGCTAGGGAACACGTTCCAGTATAATAAGCATTTTTTAAGGGGATATGCGAAGAAGATAACTGTTAACTTGAACATATCTAGATTTTAGTGTAGTGAGTTCGATCTTCACTGGGTGCTCCATACATTCGGCCTTTTGCCAGATATGAGCTACGCTTGGAAAATCACGTTAGGGCATTTCTAGTTGGTGTAATGGTTACCAAGTTTGTCTCACTAGAACGACTAAGTAAAGAGTTCGATCCTCACAAGGTGACCCATACTTATGCCACATCTAATCTACGCTTAGAAAATCTTTTAGGGCACCTCGAGGCGGTGTAATGGTTAGCAAGCCTGTCTTGCTAGAACAATTACAACTGAATAGTTAGTGCGATCCTCACTGGGTGTCCCATACTTTCGGCCTTGTGCCAGATCTGAGCTACGCTTAGAAAATCACTTTAGCGCACCTCTAGTTGGTGTAATGGTTACCAAGTTTGTCTCACTAGAACAATTACGACGAAGTAGTGAGTTCGATCCTCACTAGGTGCCCCATACTTTCGGCCTTATGCCACATCTACGCTTAGAAAAATTTTTGGTGCACCTCGAGGCGGTGTAATGGTTAGCAAGCCTGTCTTGCTAGAACAGTTACAACTGAATAGTGAGTTCGATCCTCACTGGGTGCCCCATACTTTCGGCCTTGTGTCACATCTAAGCTACGCTTGGAAAATCACTATTCCTATCGTTTGTAGCTCTAAGCAACGTTTGACGTTTTTTTCTTCCGCCCATTCCATCTTCTGCAATTGATTTACACACGCTCATCAGGCATGTGTTTCGCCGGTTTCCAAAGCTCTTGCCTTCGCTGGGTACTGTGACTGCCAACATTTTCAACTTGGCTTTCCTAATTACATGTCCTCGAAATGTTAACTGTTTCTAACTAAATAAAATAAATACCCGTTTTGTCTTTATTTCACATACTTCCTCGTTTGTTGACATGCTCATTCATAGTGCACTGGATACCTTTCTCTAGTAACCGTTGACATATGTGAAGAAATTAGTCTACTCTGCCATTAAGAAGGATTGATATTACATAGATCTGTAATTTATAAAGTTTTCCTGATTCTTAATAATTTACTTAGATTTTGAAAGGCATCATTTGCTATTACAATGGACCTACGGATTTCTCAAATTTCTGTACCACTTTGATTTTGGCATCTTCAATTTGCAGCTCGCGTCTTGGAATGGTTACTTTCTGAAAACCACACATTCTTACTCGTGATTTTTGACTTTACACAAGAAATAGAAAAACGCAGGAATTCTAGAAGTCATTTTCATTTGGAATATTGTACAAAAATTATCGATGAGTAAATCTCTTGAGAAAATAGTAAACTGAATGATTTCCATCTACTTTGAAGTCATTGACTTGATAATGCAGGCAATTTTGACTATATTCATTGTTTTTACGATGGACGCCAAGGTAAATAGGCATTTCTAGGGGTCAATTAGGCGTGAGTTTTATGGTTTGTTTCCTACTTTATATGCAGAAGTATCGTATCTTCCCAGTCGAATGTCTTTTCCAGTCAGTCTATTTGTAGTTTCGTCAAGTCTGCATCAACAAATAAAAAATATACTAAGTGTTCCATCTTTTAAGGACGCTAAAATGAAATCTTTTGCAAGTAGGTAACCATTAACCTCTATTTTTTTTCCTTCAATTTATCGGTGAAAGTAATTATAATTTTATGGTTGGCTTCCGTGCGTTTTGACGCTAAGAAACATTTTGCAGCTTTAACAATGAGCTGAACTTGGCATTGAAAATGAAGGCACATCAATAATGTTTTATCTTTGGACTGCTTATTGTTGTTATAGCTGAATGAGGATTAGAATCGTTCGATTATTGGCCAATGATAATAAATAAAAAATAGAATTGCTATTATTCTGACGTTAAAAAGAAGTTCTCTCATACTATATGAATAGTAGTAGCCTCACGCAAGTAATGAAACGTATAATATATAAGGAATATTTTACTATATACAATGAATATTTTTATTAGAACTCATACATATTATACATATACAATCAGGTCGACATATAAGTTCTGTCCGTAATATTATACATGTAATTTCAATCAAATTTTACAGAATTCTAAAATGACAAATGATACTGATTGATAATCGTATGAATTTAGAAAACTTGAACTTTATTTATTTTTACAGAATAATTTGACTGAATTAATTACTCATATTAATCCCTCAAAGATGGAGGTGTCGAAGGAGCATTTTAAGCACATAATAGTTTATGAGTTTAAAAAAGCGAAGTCTGCAGCCGAAGCGACTTAAAATATTCACTCAGCTTATGGAGAAGAATGCCTGAATGAAAGAAGATTCGGAAAAGCGTTTGGTAAATTCAGAAGTGGAAATTTCAACATATCTGTTGAAGAACGAACAGGACATGCAAATAAGTTATATGATGAGCTAATTGTGGCAACATTTGAAGAAAATCCTGCTGTAACAATTGAAGAATTGGCAATGAAGCTTCGTGCAAAACACACAACTGTTCATCGTCATCTTCAACAACTTGGAAAGGTCCCTAATCTTGGAAAATGGGTGCCTCATGAATTATCCGAAGTAAACCGCAAATCCCGAGCTGACATCTGCTCTTTTATTCATTCTTATGAACTCATCTCGTCCTTTTTGGATAGACATGTGACTGGCGATGAAAATGAATTTTTTTTATGAAAATATAAAACGT
Source organism: Acanthosepion pharaonis (assembly GCA_903632075.3). Classification (NCBI taxonomy): domain Eukaryota; kingdom Metazoa; phylum Mollusca; class Cephalopoda; order Sepiida; family Sepiidae; genus Acanthosepion; species Acanthosepion pharaonis. The sequence goes on along the minus strand of CAHIKZ030002290.1, from coordinate 384,991 downwards.
CGTAGACAGTAGCTTGGTAATGGGAAAAGGCACAAACAAAACCGAGAAAGGAACTTCATGCGGGGTAGTCTCTTCTTTATTTGGTAGGATTGCAAATTAATGGAGTTGTCATTAAGTAATGTAGCAATCAATGCTTGAGTCCACTGTCAGCAATTAGAGCGCTTGAACACGGCTTTGAAAATAATAAAAAAAAAAAAAAACCAAAAAAAAAAACTTGTTTTACTGAACGATGTTTTATCAGGACAATGCACGAAGCCACCCAGCAAAAATGACATCCCAGGTTGATTGTAAAAGTTGGTTGTGAAGAAATTCCTCATCCACCTTATTCTGACGAGTTTGCTCGTTCAGAGTGGCATTTATTTCGCAGTTTACATATATTCATTGAAAATAACGCAGTACCTTCTTTTAAAGGAACGTTGGACTGACTTAATATTTATGTCCTAATGTTTTTTTTTTCTTTGCTAATAACTTTTTTCTTAACTTAAGATATTGATAACTTAAGATATTTTGTATTTTTGTATTAACTTAAGATATTATTACCTTAAGATATTTTCTATTTTTTCGTCCAACACCTCAGAATTATTCCTTGAAACGACAATAACCAAAATGGCGAAACTAAATACGTACACACAGAGCGTAATTAACGTAATAAATTTATTGCTAAAAAACACATCTCTCTAAATAAGCTTCGATTGAATATAAAACAAAATTAATTACTCATAACCCACCCATAAGACAGACAAAACGAAGAAAGTTCTCCTTCTGCCTACCCAAAGTCGGTTAATGAAGCTTGATGTAAATAGCCTCTAAAAACCGTAAATGTTTAATCGACCGAGCTATATTTGCAGCACCCTAAACGATACAACATCAAATTCGGAAGAACAGCCCGGGTTATCAATTAAATGGAAGCTAGTTACTGATTCAAAAACTGACTGAGTCAGCCGCTTACTCTTAATCACAGCACCAGGTATTATATAAGCAGCACCGACATTTAAATTGAAAAATGACGAAACTACTTTGCAGATAGAACAAACCATCCTTAGCAAAAAAAAAAAAAAAAATGGAAACACCGGAACAGTTCTAAATAAAACACACAGTTTGAGAGTGGAAAACCAAGAATTCTCACAGACCGATATCTGGTCAGCATGTGTCTGATGGTAGTTTTAAATACACTAAACAAAGACCGGGATCAAAAACCACACTTTAAAACGCTTAACCTTACGTTCCACAACATTCTGCGTATAAGCATTATCGCGAAGACTTGTCCTTCAACACACAAGGCGTACGCATTATGAAAGAACGGTGGATAAAAGCAGAAATTAAATTAAATTAATGTTATGGGACTTTTAGAAGAAGAAATCCAATTTTTGAGTGTGTATATATATATATATATATATATATATATATATATATATATATATATATATAGGTTATATCTATATGTTATATAAATATATATGTTATATATAATTTATACATTTATATAATATGTTATATACAGTTGTTATATATGTTATACATATGAATTATGTTATATATATGGTATATATATTATATGTTATATATATATAATGTTATATACATATATATATATATATATGTTATATATATAATTTATATATATGTTACATATATGTATATATATAATGTTATATATATATATGTTATATATAATATGTTATATATATATATATATATATATATATGTTATATATAATGTTATATATATATATGTTATATATATAATGTTATATATATATATATTATATATATATTATATATATATATATTATATATAATATGTTATATATATAATTTATATATATATTTACATATATGTTATATATATAATGTTATATATATATATGTTATACATAATATGTTATATATAGGTAGCTCCACTTTTTCCGGCAAAATTTCCGATACCTAACTTTAAAATAAATTTTTAAAAATGAAAAAAACATGCTTGAAGATTTCATTTTTAGCTTTAATTGAAAGTTTAATCATTAAATTTATTATTTCCATTAAGTAAACAATTCTGGTGTATTTCAGATAGAAACTATATACATTGGAATGTCAAATTTACTTTTGGAATTTTAAATTTTCTTAAATCCTGCCATTTTCTTAATTTTAAGAAATTTGTAGACAAACACAAATTCATCGATTTTAAAAATATTTAACAAAGTTTCTGACACGTTATTTTAGTAAAATTAGAAAATTTAATGTTAAATTAATCTGATTTAACAGAAATATTACTTACTTCTAGTATAAAAAAGTAATATACAACCAATTATTAACGATTGGTACTGTTATTTTTTCCAATACTTGATCTACGTGTTGATTGACGAGTGATGACAGCTACTACGGATGACCATAAATGAAAATTATTAGAAATCTGAGTAAACGCTTTTTTTTTTAGTTTTTAGTGAAAGGGCAAAACTCTTTTTTCTAATAATGGCAATTTCAGTCTACTGTACATGGAAATACGGAACGTATTAATTAAAAAAAAAAATACAACATAAAAAATTATATGAAAAAAATTAGCACCACTTTGCAATTTTGAACTTGTAAATTTCGTTTCTACTTAATTACTAATTATCACAAGGAAATAGGCTAATACAGAATTTTGCAAGATTTTTAAACTATTATAAATTATTATAATTAAAATGTAAAACAAATGAAAAATTCTTGTAAAATTTAATTATTCATCAGAAAAATGTATTTCTTCAGGCAATACGATTTTAATATTACTTATTTACAAAAGCAATTAAAAGCTTTTCTAATTAAGTAATATCATAGATTTATTGGATTCATTATTTTTCAATTCAGAACAGATTTTTAGTTAATTAGCGCAAATTTAAAAAAAAAAAAATAGGTGATTTACCATCTCTAATGACTTTTACTTTAACAAAAAAAAAATTGTCAGGAATTAAAAAGGTTTTGAACGAAATTTCAGGAAAATAAGTAAGTGGGGTGTAACATATTTAAAAAAAAAATATTTTTTACCAAAATTTTCTAGAAAGAAATATTTCAAAAATAATTTCATTCATTTGTGAATAAGTCCTGAAAATTTCATTAAAATCGGACAATTACTTGATTTTTACAAGAATTTCCAAATCAATGTGTTTTCAACAGAAAAAAGCGCGAAAAAAACAATGTTATTTTAACAGCACCGCGATGACGTAAACAAAAGAAGACTTTTAACCAAAATTTCGAACGTGTTAAAAAATAATAAAAAATTTCAAAAAATAATTAAAAAATACTTTGGTCTTTCATCTTGATAATAACATAAGCATTTTGCCGATAAAACTTGATTTACGTTAAGTTTGTGCCATTTTTCATTACGCTATGCCGTTTTCCCGCGAAAAAGTGGACGTGCCTAGTTATATATATAATTTATATATATGTTACATATATGTTATATATAATATGTTATATATATAATGTTATATATAATGTTTTATATATGTTATTTATTTGTCATATATATGTCATATATGTTATATATATATATATATATATATATATATATATATAGAGAGAGAGAGAGAGAGAGAGAGAGTAAGAGAGAAAGAGACAGAGACAGAGAGATAGGAGGGATTAGTGGATTTTATTTATAATCTAACATTTTCATATTTCTTTAAATGTTATATTTATTGGAGGCACTCTTTTCCCAATTTTTGTAACTGTGTAATTCTACGCCTGCGCATACTTCTATGTGTTGAGTCCCGTCATGACGTTGGCAATCAATTTTCTCTTCAAGTCTATGCCATTTTTAGCTCTTAGTAAATATTATCTTTTTGCGACCTCTACTAGCCCCCGTTCTGTCAAATATTTACGCGACGCTCTTGTTAGATTGGTTATGAGTTGTTTTCCTCTCTCCCTCTTGGGATTCATGTGATGTGTTAAATTTAAGCCAGCTTTCCTCGTGTGACCTAGAGCAGTGTTTTTGAATTTTTTTTTTTCCCAAGGAACTCTTTTCACTATATGGCAGAATGTAATTTCCCTACCTGTCCAAGATTCTCCGACAGAAAAAGTGCATTCCAAACAATATGACAAATGTGAATTCTTTTCTGTTGTGTGCCCTACAAAGTATTTTGCATTGGTATATGATGAAAATATTAATAAAAAATACTTTAAATATTACTACATGAATTAACTAAAATATTACTAACATATTTATTTAACCATTTTTCTGTTCCAGAATGCTACACTTGTCAGTTTTTCAGGTGATTTTTTTCTCTTTAAGAAAGAATATCCAACTTGAGAACTTAAAAAATGCCATGAAATTTTGCCGGAGTTCTTTAGCTTGATAACTAAACATCAGTTTTCAGTTACTGCAGCTATACTTTGCTTTTATTTTCGAATAACTCTGAAAAATTCCAACAATTAAATAAACTGTACCAAATTTCCTGATATTTTTAGCGGGGTAACCTATGTTACTAATATCTTTATAGAGTAGGTTTTCTTTACACACATGCTGGACTCAAAATGATATAAATAAAAACAATGATAAGTAAGATTTTCCATCCTTCCACTGACGACCTGAAGTTCAATCCATTGGTTGAGAACAACCACCGCACTAGATATTTCAACTATTTCTGATAAGTGTCCTTTTAATTTTTGTCTAAAACATCGTCCATGGTATCCTCGGCATCCTTCAGTAGGATCACATTTCTGTTTCACGTCGCATCTCCAGCATTAACTGCCATAGAAGGACCGATATTAGATAACACTTCATTACTCTTTTATTTTTTTCTATTTCTTACGGCAATTTCCGTGCCTGCATTCGCCTTGTAGAGGAAACCATAAAAATGCAAAAGGGAGAGCCGAATGCAGCAGGCGGCCTACTTGACAAGTTTTCTGAATGGATGACCGAAGTGGTGGCGGTAGCAAAGGAACAAAAGTTACGAAAAATACGAGGGACATGAGATTATGGAGAGCAATGATCATCCACGTCATCAAGGGACACGGCACATCATGTGTGTATATATATATATATATATATATATATATATATATATGGACACGGCACATCGTATATATATATATATATATATATATATATATATATATATATATATATATATATATATATATATATTTATTTCCCACCCCATCAAAATATTGGTCTGACATTGATTTACAAGGCGACATATTCATCATCTATTAACCAGTAATCTTTTACTCTTCAGTAAATAATTTCTCACCTTGAGTTGTACCTACCTCACCATATATTTTTTATATATATATATATTTTAACATATATATATTTTAATATATATATATATATATATATATATATATATATATATATATATATATATATATATATAAACATCTGATGTTGCAATGTCGGAAATATATAATATCTTAAGAATTAAAGGAAACTCGTAGAGGAATGATAAGATAATAACTATTTTTCATTGTGCATTCAAATGAAGACGTAAATAAGAACTTCTTCAGCTTTGTAAAGTTCATTACATAATAGGAAATAACGAGGTATATACTTGCCTTTATTGTCGGGAAATTTTAAATCATCAAATGATTTAGTAGCTACATATGTGATGGCATATTCACGGGTACGAATAATGTTGTAATTAAAGACAAGATGGCCAGAGAAAAGCCAGGAATCTTGGCGGGATAGGAAAAACGAGAAAAGACATATCTTAATAACATCAAATCTTCGCAAGTTCTATCGTTATTTCAATAGAAAGTGCTCAGACGATCTGCATTCTCTAGTTCCACCACCTTCAAGGCTAAAACTCGGCATACCACGCTCGTTGTAGCGAACCACGCCCTTTGCCACCGTATTCCATTGGTGAGATGTAAGTTCCACTCAAGCAGCTGATTTACGTGAACCGATTCTCTATCAAACCAACTCCTAATAGGATGTATTTCTCGATCACTACAGCCTTAACTTGTTGAAGTCTAGGGTTAATCACTATCTTACCTACATAAACTGTGTCTCTTACTCTCTACCTTGTGAGCAACGCGGGTCTTGTACATGGTAAATATCTCTGTAAAATAAATAGTGAATGGAAGGTGTGGAATCATAATCGCCTCATTCTAAGGGACACTGCACATAAAATTTAGATTGTAATCCTTTCTTTTAAGGTAATCTGTTGTGTACACCACCCCATACAGCTGCGTAAAGAAAGGGGACATAGACCACCCCCTTAAGGTAAGGCTTCAAGAACACCAAAACCTGTAACACGAGGGGAAATGGCAAAATCAAGCGTGGCTGACCACATATGGAGCGAAAAGAGAGATCACCACCCTCTGTGAGATCAGGTTGAAATCATAGACAAAGAACATCTTTGGAAAATTCGTAAACTTAAGGAATCAGCACATATGCTAGGCCACAAAAATCTCCTGAGCCGACCAAGCGTAGAAATAAATACAATATGTGAAACAGTAATAAGGAGTATCAGAGAAAAGCGATAATAACAACGAAAATTGCAATGGTAATAAATACATGCAGTGATAACAGCAAAAAATTGCAATATGAACACTGGTAAAATTTGATGCGGAAGACATTAGGTTTATAATCCACAGAAATTCATCCACAGATGTCCTCAAGGATATCTGTGGATGAATGGCACACAAAGGACAGATGGCACAGCGGATAAAGGCGTTGGTTCGCTCAAGTGCCAGCATCCAAAGAGTGTGAGTTCAATACCTGGTTAAGGCGGTGGATAACTTGGAGAGAGGAATTAACAGGAGATAACAGATAAGTGACATCCATTAGACATGGCACGTGAAACTAGAAAATCTACCGCAGCAAGCAAAATAAAGAGTTCAGTTCCAACCACCTCAAGAAGGCCGGAGCGTACAGCGGCCAAAACATTTTAATAAATATGGTAACAAAGATGAGGACAATAGTCCGAATAATGTAAATAGTGTACATAACACCTCATCTCAATAATATAGACAGATTTCTAAAACGATCTAACTGAATGTATGCGTTACAAATACTTTCGGTAATCATTACACTTTTCCAAGTAAAAAATGGAGCGGCCAGAATCAACTAGGTAAAGTGATTTAAAGTGTAGTTTAGTATTTAGTATTTAAATTATGGCATGTGATGCACATATTCAAAGGAACACAGTTTAGAGCGGAGCTTAAAATGTGACGGCTAATCCCACAGACCTATTTTCCGTGTGGTTATTTCAAACATAATTATTAACATGACCAATGTTTAACTATTGACTATTGAATCCACTGTTAATTCCGCTAAGAAAGGTTGTTCATTCTGTCGGGCTAGAAAATGTATAAGTCTACCTTTTATATATGCTTTGAATATTGCTGACACATATGGTCCGGTGCTCCTGGAGGTTTTTGATAAAATCCGAAGAGGGAACCACAATATTACTGGACTTAAACTGGCGTCTCAGTTTTAGTTGTCTTCTCACCGCTGTAATGTAACTTCCATTTGCTTTTTCCATAGTTTCATGGTAATTCTTCGGATAAAACGCTATGAATTTAAGCGTAGTACTACATTGGTGGCAAGACCTTATCATTTCACAGAGGAATGTAACCGTAATTTCTATGCTAAATTTTTTTCTCAGACGTCTCTCTTGTGGAAATCACTTCTTGCGCCATACTTTCCAGCCAAATTTGAACTTCTAAAATTTAAATGCAATATCGGTGATTATCTACGTTATTCTTCTGTTGTTTTCATTCCTTAATGTTTATTTTTGTTTCATACTCGATAACCAGTTGTGTCTGTGTGTTTACCGCCTTGCATGGTGTGAAATGATTAAAAACAGTGTAAACTGACAATGTGTCTATGTAAATATTAATTCATTTTGTTCAATAATCGAAATTGAATAACCCAAGTAAGCTTATTTGAATTATTTTCCTCGATTGGCTGTCACCCAAGACACGAGCCTAGTTTGCTCTGATATTTAACTCATAGATAGGGAGCAGGATGAATTCTTTCCTATTTCAATGTCTAATACGAATTCTAAATCTAAACAAGTTGCTGGGAAATGGAAAAAAATCGTTAGAAACAAAATGCTATGTGATATCGATCCTCTTATATGGAAAGTAAATGCGGCACAGTCTTTCCAGAGATGAAAAAAAAAACAGAAATGTTGTTCTGTAAAAGGATAACAAATTCTATGAACGGGGCGAATAAGCAACAAGGAAAATGATAAGGCAGAATCAGAAAAATACTTTGGACACATTAGGAGGGAGGATTACTTAGAAAATTTTACGCCCACAGGATATATTAAAGACAAGAGGGTTAGGTAAAGGTCAGGAGCCACATGTCTTTGGAGTATTTTTTTTCTAGATGGACAGCACTTGACAACTTTAGCAATGGGATAAAAAATTGCTAACTGCTTACAAGGAATAGGAAGTTATGAAGAGCCATGCTCGCTTATGTCTTGAATTGACATGGCACATAGAAGTGTGAAGTAAATCAAATAGAATCAACCGGAAATTGACTCCATTCAGTGACTTCAACTCCCGATGCTGATAACTCTACCGTACAATATGCTGTGATATTTCATTTATATTTTAAGAAAAAAAAATGACTCTATACCAACTTCAAAATGTGAAAGTATAAAATATAAACTGTAGAGTAATTGGCTATAATTTCAATGTAATTGGCTGAAATCTTCAACCAACAGAATTAACAAAGCTTGCAATAAACAAAAGGAAAAGAACAGGCCACAAATTATATTAGCAAACAATTTATTCAAGACGAAAGCCAGCAAAATATCAGTAATAAGAGGAAAGAGTTCACAAACTCAGACAAAAACGAAACCGACAAGAGATTGCAGCGATTCTGACTTCAAGACAAAGAACAAATGACAGACGAAACATAAATGGTCTCTTATTCTCCTAGGAAATGTTTTGCCTATAAATTTGGGTAGATGTTTTTCCAGTCATTCTAATACAGGACTGGAACCAACAAATTGGTTATGATTAGTCGCTATACGGGTGGGTATGTTTAAATTAATCCATATTACATACATCTGATTAGGTCACTCAAAATTTCAAGTAGTTTACATCAAATTACCCGCGTTTTTCTTTTACTAATTTCTTTTTTAATAATGTCAGTCCTCTTTGAAGTCATTAAGTTTCGTAACTGTAACAAGATTTTCATGTATGAGCCTGGGTGATGCTAATTTCCAGGAGACTGACTCCATGGATACTTCTCTCTGAACGTTATCCAATGGCGGGAATTAGAAACATTGTCGGCCTACTAGGAAACTTTGTTCGCCGTGTCGTGGTAGACATTTTTATCTCAGCAGAGTCTATCTTACACATTTATAATTCTACTATTCGTCTATGCATTGAATATTGCTGTCACATCTAGTTTGCTGCTTCTGTGTATTTACATATTAAGGAAATACAAATAATCTTCAATCTTATTGATCCTGGTCTAACATCTCGGCTTCAATCACTTTCCTACCGCCATAATATAGCTTCCTTGTGAATTTTCTATAAATATTTTCATAGTAGTTATTCTGATGAACATTCTTCTTTCATACCTAGATTTACGAGGTTTATTTTAGCACTAGATTGGCGGAAAGTTAACAATATCTTAGAATTGAAATAGCTAGATGTTACAGTTACTTGTGGAAGTCTCTTCTGGTTTCTAGATTTTCAGGTATCTTTGATCTCCAAAATATCTAAATGTAATGTCAAACGTCATCTTTTCTTAATTCCTGTTCTTTTATAATTCTCTCTCCTTAATGTTTACTGTTCATCATATTCTCTCACACAGAGTATTACCCTTCTTTGCTTCTTAGTGACTACATTGCCTTGCTTTGGGGGAACTGATTTCTAAAATATATGTACTCTTCGCAGTAGTTTCGAATAAGAGTAACATATTAGAACGAAACTTCTAAGATTGTACCGTATATATACAAATGAAGATACTAATGTTATAAAAATATTTAATCATCATTATAACCTCTATTACTTCCTAGATCCTCATTATATCTGTCAAGAAGAGTATATTGTCAATTTATATTTATTAAATGGTGAGTGTATTCATGTATGATCTCATTTTCTTCAGGCTTACGGCCATATTACTCTCTCTCTCAGTTTACCAACAAGCCGGTCTAATAGTAAATCCGGGCTTACTATCATATACCATTGAAACACCTGTTTCTGTTCAATCATCGAAGTTAAGCAACATTGAACCTGATCAGTGCATAGGTGGGTAACCACCTGGGAATATCAGACGCTGTAAGCTTAAATGTTCGGGCGGTGTAATGGATAATGGCTCGAGTTTGTTAATATGAGAGCCGAGTTCCAATTCCAGTTTGGCTCGTTATATTAACTTGAAGAGTAAGCGTTCTCAAAGCAAATTTGTGGCTTTCACAACACAAAGAAAGAAAGAAAGAAAGAAAATCACTTGTAACGCGTCAGGAAAATAACTCACGAACGCCGTAGCCAAAACTGCCTGAATTTTCTTTTTCCCCGAGTCGACAACACCAACTGCTTTTATCGGCAGAACCTATTTTTTCCATTAGTCGACAGCCGGGATAGGATGCTCCGTAATTTGCATATTAATATACTCTTATAGCGACTCCTGCAACGGACTTGTTTCTTTTTCGTCACAGAATACACGCGACGCGCTGTCGCTTGGATTGACGAGGTAAGTCGCTATAAGAGTTTTGCTGACGACTTTTGGCAATCCCTCCCCGGCAGATCGCACACAAAACACGAACTTTTTTCCGGGGTACTTGATTATCTCGTTCACTACATAACTAAAGGTATGAATGTACATTCTCTCCAAGTTATTGAGTAATTAGTAAGAATTTTATCCCTAAAACCATTGTCTCCGAAAAAATTGTCACAATCTAAAAATATTTTCTGGCTTTAAATAACCTGCAAAGGGTAGATAAACCGTAGAAAACGAATCAATCAATTAATTAATCATTTTTTCCAATATCTGGAATTTATTGACTGCAATCATGACTAAATTGGAAATGATATGGAAGAGTAATACAGGGTGTCCTAAAATAATGTATACACTCTTTGAATCGTTAAAACTTATTCAATTTTTGTATTTTAACTTATAAATAAGTATAATACAAGAGAAAGAATACACATTTAAAGAATTTGATAGTAAAATATACCAAAAACAGAAAATTAACTTTAATAAGATAAAAGTTACTTAGGGCAATGGCAAAATGTTTATATAATGATGAGTTCACATCAAGTGCTCAAACTGGTTGCCGTTGTGTTCAATACATTTTTTTTTTATCTTGAAGAAATAGACCTACAAACATCCAGTATCATTTACTCTTCCATTGTTACTCTCATTTCAGCAATTTTTTTTAGGTTTCCTGCTGTAAACTTTGTCTTTTAAAAACTCCCAGAAAAAGAATTCCAAGGGTATCAAATCGGGTGATCTAGGTGAGTATTCGACTGTCCCTCTTTTTCCAATCCATCTGTTTTGCATATTTTCATCCATATGAAAAAAAATATTATTAAATATTAATATTTAAAGAGTGTATACATTATTCTGGGACACACTGTGTATAAATAAATGTCAAAAAGGCCATCGTCGTAACACAGCAAAACAACTCAACAAATGTTTTAAATGTCTTCTATTTGCTTCTACACACGCATACAGCCGTCGGATCATTGACTGGCGGACCTTTAGAATACTCTCACACGGTGTCGATTGTTTTCCCAGGTCCCTATGAGACGTTAACTTAGCGTCTCTGCATTATTAATGTCTCCTGCATAAACCGATAGATTCGGTATCTAGCCCCCCCACGAGGGTTGCATGTGGCACAAGGCTGAGTTTATCGTGGGTTTTCCGAGCCCGTAGGCTCAGCCAAAAAATGCCCGTATAACCCGAAAAAAAGAGATCGGGTTGGTCATTTTCCCCGAACGAGATTCTGCCCTTCGGCGGAACCTCGTCCGGGTTCCTTTCTGCTCAAAAGCAGAGAGTTCGACCGTCAAGTCGAGAAACTCGGCTTGATTCAACCGATAGATTTAGGTAGCTCCACATATAAAAATCGAAAGGATTTAGGTCGGAGGAACGTGCAGGCTCTAAAACCGTTCCTCCTCTCGCTATCCACTTTTACGGTAGATATCAACCAGTGCATCGCGAAGAATATGTGTTAAATGTGCTGGAGCTCCATCATGATTGAACCACATTGCTTCTTCGTATTAGAACGGGTACATCCTCTGACAGGTTTGAAAGCGTTTTCGCAATAAAGTCCCTGTAGACGTCTAACCTAAGCCGTGATGGACCTACCATTCCAGTCCAGACATTAATCGTAAACTGATGCTGGTATTTAGCCTGTATTGCGCCATAGGGATTCCGATCCGCCCAAAATATTGGTTGTGCTAATGTGTTATTTCTTCTCTTTTAAATTTGTGGCTCAGACGTTGTAATCATGGCTGAAGAGGTAAACAACTGATCGGCTGCCTACTCAACAAACTATCGGCAAATGTTCTCCTATTCTGGGTGATCAGGCATCGAAAGACCCCTGAAAACGTTGCAAATA